>CAJVPT010003069.1:0-16066 GCA_910592055.1 Acaulospora colombiana
CAGCTGCAACATTGGCTCTGGCCAAAGAATTACAAATTACCTTTCAAAGTTGGAGATGGAAGGAAACCTTTAATTATCAGGGAGGTATCTTATCTATTAAGTCAATACTACAGAATAGTAGAGAATATGAGAAAGCCATTCCATCATTCTGTAAGCACAAGATCATGTTCCTAGATCAAATCATCAATTCAACTATGATAATGCTCAAGAAATAGAGAACAATTCAGATTTTTTTTAACAAATGCAAAGGTTTAATTCCCTCTTGGTATAAAAAGGTCTGAGAAAAGGTGACAGAGAATCATAACCTTCTAAGAAAGTCATTGCACAAACTAGACTGGACAGGCTACAATATCCAAACTGAAGCTTTTACAGCTTATCCAGATAGAAGAAAAACATACTAGGCAGCTTGCTCTAGCTCTGCAATGGACAAATTGGGAAAGACATCATTTTTGAACAACAAAATTCAATTTGTTCCATATCAGTTGATATACAACCCTACTAGTAACCATACTCTACTCCAACTAGGTAAATTATCCCAAGTAAAAGAAATAGGTATATCACAAGCTGTCTTCTTTCACAGCTAAACAAACATGAAAATTTGAAAAAAGGGAAACAGGTCCTCTTACATGGCAACCCTAGAGATTGGCTTATAACTATAAGGCAACAAGCAAAAACTCCACTAATGTCTAGACTAGAAGTAGAAACCAGATAGAAAACTGGGAAGCCATATAAATAAGACAAGCTATTCAATTAAATGAATATATAGATAAACCTATAGATATCCTGAATTATAATAGAAGAAGTATAGCTACTCAGTTTACTTTCTATACTGATGGATCATATAAAAAAGGGACAAAAGATAGTGAGCTTGAAATGGGTTTGACTTGGATCCTAATAGAAGACAATAAAGTTGTGAAGCAATTCTCAGCAGGGGCATTAATATGGCCATCAGAAATCAAGGCAGAAATATTGACTATTCTAACTGTAATATATATAGCTCCTCGAAATACAAGAGTCTCAATATTCTCTGATTGTAATATTGCAGTTAAGACATGGAAGTCCATTAGTGTACAAGTGAAGATATCAACAAGAAGATGAACAAAGATTACTAATTGATTATTATTGAGTAGAATCAAAAATTTAGTTAAAAAGAAAGATCTCACCTTGAAAATTATAAAGATTAAAGTCCATGGAAGCAATAAATTCAATAATCAAGTAGATCTGATTGCCAAACAAGCTAGACGTGAAAATCAATAATCTGACATCGTCTACTAGAGTTAGGGACAGTTCTGATAACAGCCACATAGAGAAAGCACATGATAGACATCAGTATTAGAGAATTTGTCAAGATGTTCAACAAGAAAAAGATAGGAAAAGATTGAACAACACAGAAAAGGATCCAAGAACTGTGAATCCAAAATGACAAAATCATAGACTGGTTGACCCTCTGGAATCAGTTCAATCTATTTAACACCTTCGATACCTCTTTTAAAGATAATAAAGACAAAAGCTTTCCATAATGAACTTCCAGTATTACAGATATTGAAGAAAAGGAAACCAGATATTTATATTATAATAACATGTTCAGTATGTGAACTTCAAGAAAAAACTTTAGGACACTTGTTCAAATGTTCAGCCACTAAAGAAATATTAGAGAATATATGAAGAAAAGCAAAGGAAAAGATCAACTGATATATCAGTAAAGAAATCAAAAACAAAGAAGAAGTCCATTAGCAACCAATAACTGAACAAGTAAATGGTTAAACAAGATTCAACAATCTGATAGAAGCCTTTTCAATACTATTTATGGATACATAGAAGAGAACAAAACCACTTCCTTAAAGAATTACCTCAAAGTACAAGTCAAAATTTCTCCAATAGTCACACAAAGCATAATCAGTAAGTTTTGTTATAAAATGTGGAAAAATTTCAAGAAAGACATATGAAATAGCTGCTACAAAAAAGTTATAGAGTGGGAAAAGAAGAGAATATTACAAATGAATCAAAAAACATGGGCACTGATCTATCATGCAGGTTATACAAAAACAGGAAGAAGAACCCATACTTGCAGAAGATCCAGAACAAGAAGTCTCTAAAAGAAAGAAGGAAATGAAGTATATAGAAATCATCAAGAATTGGATTTGTTATGAAAAGAAATAGTTTGATTTTTAACTGCAGTTGGAATTTAGAATGATTTATAGTAATGACCTGTAGGCAATGATTTTATTGACTAGGGATTTATCCAAGTCAGTAAAGGAGCAAAATATCATTCCCTAAGTTGTATCTAGCGAAATAGTTTTTCTATAATAGATGAGTTAGTATGTGAAAGTCAAAATAATTTGTAAATATCTGATATATATACTGTACAATAAAAACAAGTCATACTGACCTGACTGCAGGTTAAAAAATAATAATAATAATAATAATTTTTTTTTTATCTGGGTGGCTTACACCTTGTTTATTAGATATTATTATGAGTATATACAAATTAATTTTATACAAATTTAACTCTCTAGCTACCTAATTAAACTTACTAAGGATAGTCTTATTATGTGGCTTATTACCAAGTACTAATATATACTTGACTAATTTGCCAAGGCTCTATCTGTCCCATAAAAATTTGTTTTGAAGGAATATATTGTGTTCCAGTTGATCCAGTGTTGGTTGAAGTGTTTCATGATTTCGTTAATTCCTGAGATGTATGATTTGTGTGTAGAGGTTTTTCTGTCAAGTGTTTTTCATTTTTTTTTTATCTTTTTTGTTTATGTTTTGGTTCATTTCCATTGTGAAAAGAGCTGGCATCTCAGTTGCCATTTGTTCTAATGGATGGTTAAGAATCTGTCTATGATGTTTTTGATAGTTTCTTTTTGATTTCTGCTGTTGTGTGTTCTTTTATTGTTTTTAAGAGATCTTTTGGTAATGCCTCCCTTGCAATATAGTTTCTTTCCTCAAGGATCCATTTGTTTTCCATTTTTTTTAGTTTGTCATTCAGTGTTTTTTGGGAGGTTTGTTGTTTTCTGCTACTAATTTCCTTGTTGATTATCTGGAGTAGTGTTTTGAAGATGTTTACACCATTGCCTTTGCATATCATTGCATGGGTGTTGGTTTCGATATATTGGCAATTAATGCAGAGATTGTCTTTGTATGTTGTTGCTGCTCTTTTGTATAGCTTGTCTTTGGTTGGTAGTTCTAAGTTCCATAGTCTGAGCCTGAAGGATCTGATGTTATGATCTAGTTTGTTAGTTGCACCTGTTGGTATTTGGGATGGGGGTTTATGGATCATTGATTCCACCCATGCTATACTTTGTAGTGTATAGCTGTTAGTTGAGGTTAGATTATGATCTAGTATTCTCTAGCTGAAGATGTGCCTTGCTTTGATGAGGTTTCTTGTGGTTTCTGATATTGTGTTATCTAAGACTTGTTCATTCTATTCTTGGATCCATGGGCTCTGACTATCTTTTATAGGAGTGAAATTGATTTTTGAGGCTTTTCCTATTATGGTTGCCTCCTTGGCAAGCATGTCTGCTTTATCGTTGTCAAGATCATTGTTGTGTGCTTTAATTTTTTTCCATGTTATATTGAGTCTTTGTTGTTTAATGATGTTACTGATTATATTAATAAGAGTACTGTTTTTAAGTATTCTGATAGCAGTTGGATTTCCTTGGAAAATAATAATAATAATACATAATATGTCATTTATATTATTATAATTGAATTAATTATGTATTATTATATAAATAATATTAAATAATATATAAATATGAATGATTTTTTTCACAAGTTTTATAAATTTTTGGATAATAGTTGTCAAATTTTTAATGAATGGTCAACAAACTTTTAATAAATAATTTAATGAATAGTTGTTAAATATTTAATGAATTTTTAATGAATTTTTAATAAATAGTTTTGATGAATAGTTGTCAAATTTTTAATAAATTAATGTGAATTTTTATTTAATTGTTAATAAATAAATTTGTACTGAATTTTTAATAAATTATTGTTGAATTGTTTGACTAATTGATAATATATTGATTTTTTTAATTGTTGAATTTTTGATTGTCAAATTTATGTTTGTCAAATTTTTTATTGTTGAATTTTTGATTGCTGAATTTTTTATTGCTGCTTTATTGCCAAAATAATAATATGCTAAGTAACAATAATAAAAAAGAATTCAGCAATATTTTTATTATTAAATTTAATCAAATTCAGCAATAAAATAGCTGCTGAATGACATAATTTCGACTAGTGTTAGTTTGAAGTAACAACAAGTTATCTGATAGATTTTTTAGATTAAATAATTAGTTTTAAGAAGTTTAATATTATATATAATATTTTGTAATTCTTATAATATATAATTGCACATTACTATATTAAGCTATAAATAAGACTAATTCAGCTTAATAAAAAATCTTTTTTAATTAACTGATAATAAATTTGTCAATTAAAATAGTTTTATGTTAAATATAATTAAAAAAAGAATAAAAATAGATTATATGGTCAAATAAGTTTAGATTTACTTTTATAAATTAAACAGATAAGTAAAAATATAAAAAATATATATAACGCTTATAATAAAAATTATATTTAGTTTACAGTCAAATTTGATAAATAATATATTATGTTTTTAAATTGTTTTAGTTGATATAAAGCTAAACTATTGGTAACAATTAAATAAAATATAAATTCTAACATATACAGTATATTAATATTTTAATAAATTATTGATTTATAAATCAATAGTACAGTGGTAAGTACTCTATAGATCAGATTGCAAGATTTAGATTCAAATCCTTAAGGAAGCTAATATGATTTCCTTGATTAAAAAAGCAGGTAAAATCTGACAAATCATTCATTAATCCAACTATATATAATTAATATTTTTGAGTATAGTTGATACAAATCAAGATGATCAAAAGTTTTCATTAATTCTTATTAAAAATTAAATTTCTGTAATACAGGATAGTCTATATAAAGATTGTAATCAGGTCATTAATCAAAATTGAGTAGAATTATCCTTGATAGGACCACATTATCACCTGCTAATAACAAGAAGAGTAGATCTCTAAACTGATTGTATATTACTAAGGAAGGACTGACTAAAAATCATATTTAATTTCAAGATTTCAAACATATAACTATGCTTTAACTAATAAACTTAACAATTGGGTGATCTTAATGGAAGAAGAAATCTTAAATAAAAATTGTTCAAATGGAGCTGATCTGATGCCACAGGTGATGATAAAGAAGGCAATGTGCCCCCTTCAGAGATCTGAGTGAATAATATTTCTGAAAGTATTGGAGGATAAAATTAATTCCATTAGGTACATACAATATAGCCTAGTCTAGTGAATATATAACAAAAATATAAAAAGCTCAATGCTAGATTAGCCTAACTCACTATTTATAACTGTGTATTAACCATTCTGCCACTAGTTGATCTGCCTACTTTCTGAATAGTAATAGATTCATCTAGTAAGGCCATGACAGGTTATCATTAATCTGCATATATATTGAAATATATAGTTTGTATAAGATGATTGATGTCAATGTCTAGGATCTTTGAATTCTTGATGTTAAGTATAATCTTAATAAATATACTCACATCTAATACCATTTGAGGTTTAAAAAAAATATCTAAAGTGTTATTAAAGTTAAAGATAAATATACTAAATTTTAGATACAATCAATTGAATACTCTTTCTATTGATCCTTTTACCACATACAAAAGATGTTTACAAGAAGTTTTTATATATTTTGCTAATATAGTCTTAATATTTTCTTTAAAACAACTTGAAGTATGGCTTCAAGAGTCATCTCTACTCTTTTTATTTGTTTACAAACCTTTTTACTTAAAAATATGACTTCTAGTATCCAAGAAAAGTCAAGTAACACCTTTGATATCAATGGCAAGAAAGTTTCCAAAGGAAAAAAAACTAACTATAAAGTATATAAAAACCAATTTTATCTTCGAAGCAAGAGATTTATAGAGATTTTCTGCAGTAAAAACACTTATTTTCTTCCATTTTGACTGTCTTGGTCCTCTTAGAGCTTTTATTTTTATAGTTATCTGAGAAATTTTGCCTATCTCAATTTGCAACTAAATTTTAGATAGTACAAATACTTATTAAAAGTAATTGATTGACACAAAACAATTTAGTTTTTTAAATGTAAACAAGCTCCTATTGGTTATATTCACATATTTTAATGATGCCATTGGTGATTGAAAAGAAAATTCCAGAAATGTTTGTATCCAAAAGCTTAAGTTCCTTAATGAAAACTTTCATGATACCAAAAGACCAATTGATAGGTAATGTGAATTACAAACTTCAATTTCTTACCTAAGTTTCTCAAATAATGACAAAGCTTTAATGAAAAAAGCTAAGGTCCAAATACTTTTTTGAGATATCCTAATTTGGTATTTACTTAAATAAAAGATTGGTTTTTATAATTTATTAGTTTTCAGGCAATCAATAGTGACAAACTATTGACAATGATTTTGATAGATAAAGATTATTACCAATCTATTAGAAAAGTATAATATTGTCTCTAAAATCTGATTTAGAGTACTTATATATAAAGATAAGTTAGTCACTTTGTGAAAGTCTATAAATTATTATAGATTTATATTAATTATCAATAAAGACAAGCCATTGTGGTATGAATGTGAATTAAAAAAAAAATAGATATAATTATTTAATACTCTTTTTGTTGATTCTTTGACTATATACAAAAAAGATGTTCACAAGAAGTTTTTAACTTCTCTGCTAATAAAATTTTCATATTTTCTTTAAAACAACTTGAAGATTTATTTTCAAGAGTCATTTACATTCCCTCCTTTCTTGTTTATAACTCTTTTTAATTATAAACTAGACTTTTAGTGATCAAAAAATCAAATAACACCTTTACTGCTAATAGTAAGAAAGCTTTTAAAGGAAGAATCCACATTGAAGTACCTGAAGGCCTTTTTCATTTTGTTAAGGCTAAAGAGATTTTGTATAGTAAAAAAGACTTATATTTTCTCTTTTTTATTGCTACTTCTCTCTTAAAGTTATCACTTTTATAATTTTCTGAGGAATTTTGCCTACTTCAGTTTGATCCTGAATTTTAAGTAGCACAAACTCTTGTTAAAGCTGATTGAATAACATAAAACATATTGGTTTTTGGAATATAAACAAGCTTCTATTGATTATATATATATATTTAAATAAAAAACTGATCTTTAATATATTAATACATATCAAAAAAGAGAATAATTTTCAAGAAAACTATTTATCACTACCCAGAAAAATAAGAAGAACAAGATGCTCAAGAAGATATAGAATAAAGGCAAAGTTTAAAAATGTATCACTTACTTATATAAGCATTAAATACTAGGAAACTAGTAAAATCTCTAGAATTATTTGTATCAGTTGAAATAAAATCACCAGCAAGAGGTGCTGCTATTAGTATAGTGAATCAAGTTCTTCACAATGATAGTATTTCAAGAGTAACATTTATTAAGGCCAGTGAAGGTGCATACTAAAAAAATCAAGATTCCTTTTCTAGATAGGTTATTGCAATAAATAGATTCACTGGATGATAAAGGCTTTATCTCTTATACCATTTTCTTATACTCACTTTTTTTTCAACTTTTTTTAATTCCAATTCTATATATCCTTAAAACCCCTTTGACTTGTCTAGTTATTTGAAGGAATATTAAAAAGAAGATCCAATGTAAATAAGGTAAGGCAAGACATAGGATTTAAATTGGAAGATACAAGAACTATAACATAAAAGTATTGAAAGCAACTAAAGAACTGATATTTACTTAGAACTAATAAAGTTTTTAAAGAAGATCTATCCAATAGTATAGAAGTAATAATAATAGCATAATCTTAAGTTAGACTCTATAGTAGATTATTATTTTTCCTTTCTTACCAAATTCTTTTAAAATATAAGCAAACCCTTTTCCTTATTGATTCTTATTTCTAATTATTTCTTCTAGCAATAGACAATTTTTTAAAAAGATTAGAATATTAATACACATACATCTTTTTATTGAATTAGAATAAACAAATCAGATTTGATACACACATCAATTCTCCTTAAAAATTTTTCATCACCCTAATGATCCTCTTATTAGATTTGTTTGATGATGACTTAGCTATAAAATGATTTCTTAATCTATTATTAGTTTACTAGTTTATTCTTATTTTATTCTAATTAAATATACTATATCCAAATAGTAAAACTTTGCTAATAAACTTGATCAAGTCAACTTTTTTTTTGAGTACCCTTAGTCATATTAAATTGTTAGTTTATTGATCAATTGAAACATAAGTACATTTTTATTTGAGCAGTATGATATATACTATAGTTAAACTATTTTTCTAATCTAACCAACTCATTATAAGCATAATAGTTTCTAAGTTTAGCCTTAGAGACAACATTTTGCTCTGCAGTATCTTTTAATGAAAACCCTTCTAGTTCATGTATCATTGTCAGCAGGTTGTTACTGCTATATATCTAATTAAGTTGTTGAAATATAAAAAACTACAAAAAAATAGATTGAAAAAAAGAGAAAAAATGATATCTAAAAATGTTTAAATAGATAACAAGAAAATTAAAAAGTAAAAATTGAAAAAAAGATTTCCAGCTTCCTTTAAAGACTTGCTTCTCAAAACCTTTTCTCAATAAGAAATATTTAATTGGATTATTCTTTCTTTTTCTAATTGCCTGAGGAACTTATTTATTCTTGATCTTGATTTCCTTTTCATGTATTATCTAAGAAGACTTATTACCTAGTGTAAGCCTTTATATCCAGGACACACTTGGTTCCAATCTTCTTTGGACAATGATTTTTTATCTACCTGTAATAAAGAGATGACTTATAATAAATCTCAGGTTCTTATATGACCTAGTAGGAACTGGGTTATATTGTTTCAGTATGATACCTTCTAGCAGCTATGCCTAATTAAAGAAATTTTATTAGTATACATCTTCCATTACTCAAAAGATCAGATTCCTCAATAATTTTTTGCCTTGTAATAGTGGAAGGGTTTTGAAAGAGATGAGGATTCTTATCAATTCAATATTCTTAAATAACTTTTATGGAAATGCATTCTCAACTATAACCAAAGGGTTTGAGCTTAGAATAG
The DNA here is from genome assembly GCA_910592055.1 of Acaulospora colombiana. NCBI lineage: Eukaryota > Fungi > Glomeromycota > Glomeromycetes > Diversisporales > Acaulosporaceae > Acaulospora > Acaulospora colombiana. Next base: position 9,138 of record CAJVPT010003069.1, read on the forward strand.
ACTAAAGACCATTCAGTTTTATTACCTGATTGAAATAAGAGAAAGACCTTGGTCTTGAACTTTGTCTGACTGGGATGATAAAAGAGAAAGACCTTAGTTTAAACAAATAGCAGCTTTTTTAATATCTGTGAACTTGTTGCTTATATCTTATTGGTCTCATGGAACTTAATCTATAGGTTAATCCAATTAGAGGAGTGGAATAGACATAGGGTACCAATCAACTCTTTCAATTACTAATAATATTGTCAAAACACATGAGATAACCAGTATGAGCTTGTTTACATTTGGCTACTAATGTGTTTTATGTCAATCAATCAGATATCAGATGATATTGTAATAACATAAATTTAAGGTCAAACTAAGGTAGGCAAAATCACACAAGAAAACTATGAAAAACAGTAGATACTTTAAAATAATATAAGACAGTATATAAAAAAATGAATAATAAGCTTTTTTCTATCAATAGAACTTTTATTTCTTGTAACTTTCAGCTCTGTAGATGACACTTCACTTTTCAGTCTTTTTACTTTCTAGAATTTTCTTACCCTTAATAGAGAAAGTATATACTTGAGTTTTTTCAGACCACTAGAGACTCAAGTTTTTATTCAAAAAAATTTATAAATAACTAAGGAAGGGTAGGAGAAATAAGTGAAGATAAGCTTCAAGTTATTTTAATGAAAGTATAAAAACCTTTTTATTCAATCAACTCTTTACACTGATCTTCTAACTATACACAAAAAAGACTTTTACAAGAAGGGTTTTGTCCCTTCTTACTAATAAAATCTTAATACTCTCCTTAAACCAACCTGAAGTTAAATTTCAGAAGTTATATTACTTCCCCCTCCTTTCTTGTTTACTTTCTACTTCATACAAATCTCAATCTCTCATGACAAAAAAAGGTTGATCAACTATCTTTTCTACTAATAGCAAGAAGGTTCAAAAAGAAAGAAGACTTGATATACAGTTATCTCACACTGTAGAGAAACACTACATAACCTGTTGTAAGTGCAAGAAACTCACTTTTATCTCTTGCACTCTTTGCTTGGCTATAAGAGTGCTCATTTCAAGGTTTTTCTGAAAAATTTTTCCTACCTCAGTTTGACCTTGAATTTTGAGTTGCGCAAAGTTTCTTATACCATGATTGACACAACCCAAACATGTCAGGAAAAAAAAAATAAACAAGCTCCCATTGGTCACCTCATGTGTTCAAATACATTTCCTTAGCTCCATAAAAACCTAAGATCCACTATAAATCATGTGGATTTTTGCAGATGAATAATGAACACTTCTATATCATTGATGAAGTGAAAGAGAAGAAACATACACCTTCCCCATCTATCTAGGAAAATAGATAAAGATAAGACTCAAGGGAATACAAAATGAGAATAATGCCTTAAAAGTGTCATGCCTATCTTTTATCATAAACTTATTGAAAAATCAAAGAGATTTTAAGATTATTCATACCTAATAATCAATACCAACTTGCAGTTGCTAGACCAAAGATATCAAAAGAATATGCCAGAACTATAGACAATAGTTTAATCTTTATAGATGGTAATAATCTGGAGAAAGCAGTATGTCATTTATCAAGTCTATCAGGGTGCACACCAAAAGTATCAAGATTTTCCTTTCTAGAATGGAGTTATTGCAATAGTAACAAAGGACAGACTGGCAAATAATGGGCCCTAAACTTCCTCTTTTCTTTCAACTCCCCTATGTTCTAGAGCCCCCACAAAACTCCTGACTTGTCATCACTCAGAAGAATATCTATAGAAGATCCCATACTAGATAGGGTATAGAAGAAATAAGACCAGAATGGTAGACAATAGTCGAATATAACCAAACTATTTCCATCAATTCCCTGATATCTTTTTTGTAATACTAAATCTTTACCCCTATTTAAGCTTATATAGTTTTGCCCTTTTATTTATAAGAATAGCAAGCTTGAGAAGTTTGATAGGTTATCAAACATAATTTTATCAAGTGGATCTTAAACTTTGATAAATTTTCTGAATAGCAGAACACAACTAGGAACACAACTTTTCTTTTTTTATTTTTTTTTATACATATTTGAAATTTATTTTAGCATTAGTGAAACTATATATTAATCTTCGGGTCTTTAAAGAGGTGACCTAGCCACAAGGTAAAGTGACCCTTAAAGGGGATCTTTTATTGTTTTTATTTTATTAGACAAGAAAATTCAGATATATGGTATTTAAGTTAAACTCAATTTCTTTATCTATGAGTTTCAATAAAGGATAGCAAAGCCAGCATAAAAAAAAATAATAATAATAATAAAAAATAAAAGTATAAAGACATATTAGTAAGAAAGTATAAAAATTCTTGCAAACATCTTTTTTGTATATAGTCAAAGGATCAATAGAAAGAGTTTGGTTAAGTCAGCTTAAATATATATATATATACTAAATATTTTATGATATTATATTTTTTTAAAAATAAAAAAAATTGAATTTACAAAGTATTACTTTATTTTATCAATCATTGGTTCTGATAATATAGAGGAAGAATGTACAGCTTAGCAAACTTTTTATATTTTTCAATAATATATTTTTTAAACTAATAATAAACAAAAATATATTGATTATTATATGATAATTAATATTATATTAAAATAGTTATTAAAAAAATATACCAGGATAATATGATTTTAAGCTAAAAAAAAAACTTTTTTTTAATAGCTTATTGTATTAATTAATTTCTTTTATCAAAAAAAAAAAAAAAACTCTTTTTCGCTGATTCCAAAATTCCTAAAAATTTTTTTTTTAAGCAATTTTTTTCAAGAAATAAAAAGTGCATAAAAGAAATGAGTTTTCATAGAACCCTTTGTAGTTCAAAAACTAGTATAAGACCCAACTATAATGAGAACTGTTTGGCAAGAGGTAATGCAAAAAATCTCTAAAAAGAAACTAATACAAACAGCAAAATGAAACAACTTTAAATAAGGGAAAGAATATAAAAATCAACAGAAACTATCAAAAACCTCCTTATAAATAAATAAACAATCCAACAATCTATAGTCAACCATCAGAGTCCTCAAAACTATAGTAAAAAGAATATAAAAGCTTAATATCATATATATGTAGTGTTAAAGGCCAAAGAAGTCAAATGAAGTTCTGAATTTTCGCCGTGGTCACGTGACCAATGATTATGACGTGACCGAAGCTTACAATCAATTGCCGACTATCACCATACCCCTTACAAGCTAGAAGAATGCACAAACAATCCATTCACGTCAAAAAGTTAAAGAACTATGAGCTGAGGTAATAGAAAATTAGCTGACCAAGAGGCAATTTATGCATGACATAATACTAGAATAGCTATAGTGATTATGTAATAGCCCTATGTATAAAAATATATAAATGTAACTTCTTTCAATGACTTAATAAAATGACAACTTTCATGACGAATCTTAAGATGAATCTTTTGGATAGATTATTATAACAGTGAAGATTATAAGTAGTTTTAGGAAAAACTACCTTGAGACTCGCCCAAATCTTTTTATGCCTTTGCCTTGATTTTAATATTGTTTTGTGTGTGTGATAGAAGGACGGACTCTTCTATCTGCAGGTTATGCAAGCTTTTGGTCATTAGCGACAGACTCGCCGATTAGCCTGCTACAATAGTAATAAGATAAAACAATTACTTCTAAAAATAAATTATGCTCCAAGAAAACATGTAGAGAGGAGATATCAAATACTCAACAATATATTTACACATCAGTAAGAATCAATAATTCTAATATAGAAATATATATAGTATTAAAGGAAAGTAAGAATCAGGCCATAATTCAAACAAGGAAAATATCAAAGAAACATGGCAAGTCCAAAGAAATCAAAGGAAAGACTATCAAGACCAAGATTACTATTTAACAGGACAACTAAATATGGCAAAAAAAGATTCAAATCAGGAATCGTGATAAGTAATATCTCTGGTATTATTATTGATCAAAAGATTACATACTTAACTAAAGCACTAGGAAGCTTGAAAAGTCTTTTCAATATTTGCAAGAAAAAAAAGAGGACATCGATTACATAACTATCTAATTTATAGAGGAATAGACTGCAGGGTAGGCATACAACTTAATTTTATCAAACACAGATCAGAAAAGATTGATACACATGACAATTACTGTATACTAACTGAGTCAAAAAAGGAAAACAATATCAGGATATAGAACATTTTCCTGACTATAAAATTTATTGAAATACAAAAAACCTTCATTAGATATGAACAAATTACCAATATATCAATACACACAAGCCAAATGTGACAAATGGTAACAATTATATTTTAGGATAAAAAAGTCAAGAAAAAACTTATTCAACAATATAGTATACTGATCAAGGAAGATGTAACAAAAATAATAGATGTATAATAGGATAACAATAAATATCAGAAAGATTCCAATATGTAGTAAAACTCACTGATCTCCCACTGAATACCAATGCCTTTGATCTAAAGAATATATATCAATAACTTTAAGGAAAGTTGTGTTATATTCCTCACAAACTAGGTTTGGCTAGAATGACTTCTAACAACATTCTTTACAACAAACATGAGTATAACATAATACATCTCTGGGACAGACAACTTTTATTACACATCCAAACTGGGCTAACAGAATTAATGGAACCAATAGAGCAGGAGCAATCGCAAGAATAAGACTTCAAACTCTGCAAAATGAATTCTGGTCAATACATTCTATTATGAACAAAATAGAAAGTCCCTTGAAAAAGCTAGGCAATAACCTTACACATGATATCATCTGGCTCCTGAGAAGGCATGGCTTCACAGCACACCTGCCACAAAAGACCCACAGCCTAACCCTAATAAAAGAAATTGACACCCTAATCAAGGATATAATGAGCAAGGCCTTCTTCACCAAAAATCGGAAAAACTTAAAAAAACATAACATCCTCTTTATAGGATAACTTCTCAATGCAGATAGAACTAAAACACTAGAATGGTGCCAAGTCATCTGAATCAATAAGAGATCTATTCCAGGCTCGACTCCTGGTTGGTTCACCACTATACAAAATAAACTCAAAGAAACATTAGAAACTAAAGACCGAAGTGACTACATTACAACCAAAAATGCCTTTACACAAAGAATACCCACTACCAACCTGCCCATAACTAGACCTCACTGGATCTATATAATGAAAGAAGGCACTCCAATCTTCAGCAAAAGACAACAAAAAATAGACCAGAACATCACTAAATATAGACACTACACACAAAATCCAGAAAGCTCACCACTGAAGGCATGCTAAGAATGCACAATTAATGTCTTGGAGGACCAAACAAAAAAATGCAGCTTTACGGCCACCAAACACAATCCATTTCAATACCAGTTCACAAAAGCAAGACTTCAACAAGGAAAAGTCATTACATAGAAAGAGAAACAACTTGGCGAAGTAGGGTCTCTCCCAACTTTTTATCTATCACACTTGCTAAACATACACATGCCCCTCCCACTCAACAGGAAGCAGATATTGAAATCCACCCTCTAAAAAGCACATATACACATCACAAGCATTTGGACAAACTGCTCAAAAGCTCCCCTGAAAGCCTAGAAACATTAGCAACAATCAGAAAAAAGCTAGAAAATTATGCCATCTTGGAGATATTTACTAATAGCTTCCTAAACAACTTGAACGGAAAATACTATATAGGTCTGGATTGGGTTATTATCACCCCAGACGCGAAAGAGCATACCTACCAGGGACAAGTAACTACATACCCATCATTAACCAGAGCAGAAATTGTAGTGATCCTTATAGCATTTAGTGTTCTACCTGAACAAAAAATTCTCAAAACACAAAAGGAAGATCCAAGGAAAATCATTAAGACATGAAAAAACTCAAACCTCTTGCTTCAAATAACAAGTCTATGCAAACAGAACCAGATAAAAATATCTCTAAATAAAATAAAGGGATAATCAGGAATTGAACACAATGAACAAGTAGACCGCCTGACACAGATTAATAGATGGAAAGGAATAAGACCAGGTGAGAAAGTGATTGAGATCCTAAGAATACAACATGGCTCCTTAGATATAATTCCTCAATGGAACAATATCTCCATAGAAATCCCCATAAAAATGATTACAAAAAAGCTTATCCAAACAATTCACCTAGCTAAATAGAGACTTCTCAATTGAACAAGATATAACTATAGTAAAAGAATAGTAAAAGAAATACATTGGCAGATGACTACCACTCTACTACAACCAACAAAATAAGCAACCATCACACTGAATAGGAAGATCAAAAACTTAGAAAATTCTGTCTCAGCATTTGGAATGATGAACTGCCAACCAAAAGCAAATTATATGCCAGAATTCCTTCCCTATACAAGAACAACAAATATTTCAAATGCTATGAACCAGAGACTAGTACACATCCGTTCATCTGCAATCAATTCAGGTCCAAAACTGAAGAGTTCCTAATCAACACTATAACCACCCATGTCAAAAGTTACACAATATAAGAAGAAGGAAAAAAGTTCAAAAGCAAATTCACAAGAAAAATGAACTGGAGATACAAAAAGTACTTAATAGCAAGCATTAGAGGTGTCTTTTTCAAAGAACTAATCTCTCATATCCAAACTATCATTCCAGATAGACTGAACAGAAAGACCTGCCTTACTTAAATATATACTGACATAATCAATTTCCTATACAAAATATGGACAGAAAAATGCGAAACATTCCAGAAATGGAAGGTTACTATGGGCATCACAAAAAAGAAAGAGAAACAAGCAAAATATGAGTCCAAAAAAGAAAATCCATTATTTAGCTTGAGGGAAAGACACATAAAAAATCAATATGTCAGTCTGGTCAATGACTTTATGGACCAGTGGCTTACAAATATTATAGACAACTCCTTTATCTTTGAAATTTATTT
>CAJVPT010003070.1:0-16062 GCA_910592055.1 Acaulospora colombiana
AAGATTGGAACTTTACTGATATTCACAATATATGGAAACAAAACAAAAGCATATACATATAATCTAACAATCATGCTTATAGCAGAATTGATTATATTTGATTCACAACTAACATCAGTCAAGAAAACCTAAATGATTTTAAAAATATTTCAATAGAGTCAGTTATAAATAGTAATCACATTCTTTTTCTAATTAGGTCAACACATAACAACTTATTGAAAGATAAACAATATTAAAACCAGAAAAAAACACAAGGCAAAAGGATCTCAGATTCTATCAGTTCAATATCAATACAATGGGAAAAATTCAAACAATAGACTGAAACCAAAATAATAAAATATGATTAATTATATTCATAATCTGAAAATTCAATATGGATCCAAACAAAGCTGGATTAGGATAACAAAAACTTGAAATTATTCTTGTCAAAGATGTATATAGAACTCTTAAAAAGAAATAAATATATTTAATATTAAATAAAAAAAGATTTACCTTGCTAGTAATGAACAAGAGCACAAAGCTTATAGAGAGGTTAATAGAGTTCCTTATTTACTAGAAAAGATTTATTACAGTTGAGATGCAAACACTAGAGACAAACTTATACAAGTAATCAATAAACTCTACTCCCATAAAGAAATAGAAGATTGGAATCTTACAGTTTCTCAGTTCTTAGAAGAAATCCAAGTAGAGCTCAAAAATATCTCCAATATAAAACACATACTAAGAATAGTCTATAAAAAAATATTTACATATCAAGAGCCAGATCAATAAAGTACTTGAAACCAAATATGAAGATCTCAAAAGCAATAAAAAATGAATGCTATACTCTCGGCTAAACTGAAAAAAACTCAAGATAACCTCAGATTAGATTAAAACCAAAAACTAAGATGAAGAAGAATATATAGCTACAAATCCACAAACAATTAAACAAGTTGTAGAAGATTATTATCAAAAAAAGGTACTCAAACAATTATACAATCAAATAATTAAGGTGGGCCGTATATCAAGAAAATGAAAAGAAAGTAATATCTATTCAATACTCAAGTCAAAACCATGGAACTGTAGTCTAAACAATACAAGACTTATAATATTGCTGGAGACAACAAAAAATATTTTATCAAAATACTGACCAATAGACTTGCTAGTATATGTAAAAAACATAAAATCTTATAAGAATCTAATTTTGCTGGCTTACAAGAAGAAAGTACAGCTGAACATATCCAACTTCTAAACAATATTTGTGAAAAAGCCAAAGAAAAGAAAAAAGAACTATGGATTTTTTTTCAAGATATAGTCAAAACATATAATATGATTAATCTTAAAATGTTGGAAAGATCTATGAACAGAATCTGTATTCCAGTTATTAGTATATAATTGATTATAAATCTTTTTAAAATAGAAAATACAGAACAATTCTTTCAACAGAGCTTTCAGATTCAATTATAGCTAGTGCTGAAATAGATCAAGAGAAAACAATCTCACCTTTACTTTGGAGGATTTTCTATGATTCATTATTATGCAAAATTCAAGAAAATTCAAACTATAGATATATAATGGAAGAAGAATAGATACTGAACTTTCAAAAGTTATATCTCAAAGAAAAGCTTTTTCTAAAACAAGTAGTGATAGCATATATGAATAATACAACTTGAATTGATAAATTTAAAGCTGATATAAAACATATTTTGGAAAATGACAGACAACTTTACCAGGCAAAAAATTCACAAATAAACAATAAAAAATCCATCCTTTTGAACTTCAATTGAAATAGTACAGACTCAGGCACAGTTCATGTAGAGACAGCAAAATTAATAATCAAGGAACTAGATAAATATAACTAAGCAAGATTTCTGGATATCTGATTAGGAAAAAGACACAATAATTGAAATACTATTAATCTATTCAAAATAGAGATTAGAACAGTAATCCAAGCAATTAATAACAAAAGCCTGACCGAAAAACATACCAGGTACATTATCAATAAAGTTTCAATCCTCATATAGAGTATAACAGTGAAGCCTCAGGAATTACAACAGTTATTTGACCTAAACAAAGTCAACTCAAATACTAGGAGCCCAAAAATATACTTGAATATCCAGTATAAGTTAAGACAATTAAGAAAGGTAGTCTTGCTGTTGCAACTTTGATTATAGCAAAGAAGCTATAGATTACATATAATAATTGGAGATGGAAAAAAGATCTTTTACATGTAAGGAGTTATTATTTCTATCAAAACAATTATAAATAATGAGAAAGAATATATTAAATCTATCTCTTCTTTAAAAAGAAACAAAATAATGTTTTTGGATCAGCTAAATAATATGATCACACTAATAATAAGAGAATAGAAAGTAGTCCAAATTTTTATCAGTACTTGTAAAGATTACATTTCAAGCTGGTATATATGAATCAGAGCAAAGGTGACAGAAAAACAAAACTTGTTGAAACAGTTCTACCAAACTCTAAAATAGATTGAACACAAACTTCAAATGGTAAAAATGGTCCTTAAAATAAACAAACAGAAAATTAATAGGAAGTTTTAATTGAAACAACATGAACTACTATAGGAAAAGTCAAAATGCAAAATAGAGGAGTACTTTTCATATTATATCAACTCATCTACAATCCTATTACAAATAGTACTATTTGTTATTCTCATATATTCAAACAATCAATTATTTTATACTTATCCCAAACCTAATTACTATTGCAACTAAATAGACAAAAAAGTTTTAGGAAAAAGAATCTAATTACACTTTCAGGAAATCCCACAGACTGGTAGCCCACAATATCAATAAATGGATCAAGTACTACATATTCATTGAGATTAGAAGAGATTGAGATATAAATAAAAAATTGGAAAGTCATTCTGATTTAATAGGCTATACAATCAGAGGAACATATAATAGGCTTAATAAAAAGTCTTAGACACAACTATAAAAGCAACACAAAACAATTTATTTTCTTTATTGACAGATTTTACAAGCAATATATAAAAAAAAAGGATGAACTTAAAATGAATCTTACATGGATTCAAATTGAGAACAATATAATAACCAACTAATTCTTAGTAGAAGCAATATTATGGTCATTAGCTATATGAGCAAAAATTCTAACCATACTTTCTGCAATCTTTACAATATCCAAAAATGAAAAAGCAACTATATATATAAATTGTAGTACAACTATTAAGATATAAAAGATAATCCAGTTACAAAAGTTTATTTTCATAAGAAAATGGATCAAAATAATCAACTGGCTGCTATAAAACTGAATTAAGGACTTAATATAAAAGAAAAACCTTGATTTATACTTAAAAAGATCAAGACCCATTAAAATAATAAGTTCAACAATATAGTAGATAGATTAGCAAAGCAAGCCAGAAGAGAAAACTTCTTGATTTAACAACAAACGCCTGATCTGAATCAAGTTCTTGCAATAGTAGCCTAAAAGAAACATACTATTGATATCAGTATTAGAGATTTTCTTAAAAAATGAAATACTAAAAAAATAGGACTAGTCTGAACTAAACAAAAACATATCCAAGACTGATAGATATATCCTAATAAAGAAATTGACTGGCAAATTTTATAAAGATAATTCAATTCATACAATACCTTTTATACCTCCTTTAATATTATCAAGAACAAGAGTTTTCTGGTAAACCTAATCCATAATAAGCTTCTTACCCTTCAAGTGATGTAGAAAAGAAAATTAGGCTTATATTCAAATACAATATGTTCAATATATAAATTATAAGAGAAAACTCTAAAACATCTCTTTGAATATTTCAAGATCCAAAGTAAAAGATCAAATATATGAAACAAATCTCAAAATAAAATTCTTTAGTATATCAGAAAAACAAAAGATCTATCTGACAAAAGCCTGGCAGAAGTTAAAAGAGTAATAGGGAAATAGATCCAGAATATTAAACAATAAGATGAAAGCTTAAATAATACAGCCTATAGCTTTATACACAGAGACAAGACCAAGATCCTGAAAAAGTATCTCAAAGTCCTTAAGATTCCAATGACAACAATACAAGAGGCTATTGGTAAATTTTGTAAAAAAAATAAAGAAGTTCTTTAAGAAGGAAGTCTGAAATAAGCATTGTAGAATTACTATTGAATAGAAACAAAACCAAGAAATTAATATCAAACTCAAAAGGCTTAAAGTATCAACTGATATAATTAGAAAAATGGATTGAGTCTTTAAGGAAGCCAATCACTCCTCTATTCTTTCCTTCAGAAATATAACAGAAGAAGAAAAAGACTTAGAACAAATGAAGTTCCAAGGTAATATAATAGATATAATAAGTAGTTGAATATCCAAAGGTTTTAAATGGTTTAGTTTTAATCACAGTTAGAACTTCAGAAGATTTAAATTATGAGTTGTAGACAATAATTTGAGTGGCTAGAGAATAATCCAAGTTATAAAGAGAGTGAAATATCATTCCCTAAGTTGCATCTAGAAAAGGTTAAACTTTGTAGATGAGTAAATCAATATGTGAAAGTCATAAAATATGTAAATACCAAATATATTTACAATAAAATAGACAAGCCATATTGGCCTGACTATAGATTAAAAAAAAATTATATTATTAATTATATCTTTGCTTCTTTAGAAATAATAGAAAAGTCTTTATATCCAATATACAAATAGTTCAAGAATTGCACTTTTATATCAACTTATTGAGTATTTTTTTCTATACATATATAGTCTAAGATTAACTAATCCTTATAATAAAGTATTATTACTTTGAGTTTCTCAAGTCCATAGTATATAATTCAACTTTAAATAACTAGTTAAAATACTTGTAATAAACTTCTGAATAAGCTTGTTTACAAGAGAATACTTTTAGAATCTTCTTGATATAATATTATTACTTATAGAAAATATTTTTCTAATATATTGTCCAGTTTTCTTATGCTACTAATTTATTGTACTATTCAATACAAGATTTTAGAATTTTCCAGTCCTTAACCCTTGTTATTAGTAAGAGTGTCTTTTTATTGACTTCTATAAGTTATATATTTACTATTTTTCTTATTGCTTTCCTTAATCCATTATTGTTTTTAATTTGATATATCACCTTATGGATTTTTATTGTTACTTTATGTATTGTATGTGCTTATCCTTATATATTTACTGTATATATGGTTCATTATTTAATAATCTGGAAACCTCAGGTTGCCTCAAAAATTTTTTTATTTAAAAACTACTTTTCTGCAACTGGTTTTTACATTTATTCTATCCACTCCACTAATAATAACTATAAAAAGATAACAAATGCTCTACATCTATAAATGAAAATACCTTACTCATTATCTTGTCAAGTAATAATTTCAATAAGATATCTAGTCCTTAAGAAAGAAGATTAACTTCTTTACTCAATAACTTCAAGATTTTTAGTAGTTTTTTTGGCTATATACTTTTTTCAAGTATGTTGAGACAATTTTAGCTATATAATTAGAAGAGAAAAATCTGATCTTGCATATAGAAATAATAAACCTTCACAGTTTTCTTAATATTAAATTATGTCTTTCTAAATAGAAAAATTAGAGGACTAATAATAGTGAGATTGTACTCTCTGGATTATCACTATTGCACTAGAAATTTTTTACTAGAAATTCAGATTGATTGCTTTAATACCAATATATATCTTCTTGAATAAAGGAGTTAGGAGACTAGTAGCTACTGTTGTACTCTTTGAACCTATCATAATAGTGATGTTATATTCTCTAGGTCATTATTATTGTACTAAAATCCTTTTAACAGAAGTTCAAGCTAATTACATAAATATCATTTTAAGATAGTTAATATTTTTCTATAGAGTTTAATTCTTCTTTCAAAAAAAGGTAAGTATTTCTTTTTAAGTATTGAGATTTTCTTAATATCTCAATATTAATTATGTTAATAATTTTATAAATACTATAGCCTTAATTGCTATTCTATATTAGGTGCTATATAGCTAATCAACTCGAAAGCATATATTATAGATTACCACATTTCCAGTAAACCAAGATTATCTATAGCTATTTATGTAGACTTATAAAATTATCAAATAACTAATCCTAAGTACTTGGTAGATCTTTATGTAACTTTTTAATAGACCTTTGTGCTACTTTCCTGGAATCTTCTGACTTCTATTCTAGATCTTCAAAATGCAATAGTATTTCTCTTATATGACTCTGATAATACCCTTTCTAATAGTTTCAAATTTGTTTCATATAATCTTTAAGTATTCTTTTACTATTTGTGTAATCTTGGGTAAACCTTTATATAATATGATAATAAAAGTATAATGAAGTAAGAAAAAATCTTCTTTATTAAAGATAAAAATTCAAAGAGAAAGAGAAATAAAAGAAATATATGCTGCTATTAAATGTAACAAATACAATATTAGAAAGTTATTTAATTATCATGTATCTTAGTTAAAGGAATACTTTATTAAATATAAACTAGAAGCAGACAACTTTAAGTTGTCAGTAAAGGAAAAAGACAGTTTTTAAATATATATTTCTCCAATATAAATAAATATAATAAAAATACATAAATTAATATATATATAATTTTATTGATTCTTCAAAAAAAAAAAAAAAACTTTTTTCCCCTTGCATCAAATTTTTGAAAATTTTCTTTTATAATAATAACCTAAAACATTAAAGAAAAAACAAAATACTTATAAAGGGCTCTTTCAATAAATATATCAAGAAACTCGATCAGAACAAAAAATCTAATAATTTATTGTACAAGTAAAAGAATCATTATAGGTAGTGGCAAGATCTCAAAATTGCTTTTGAAAACTAAACTCATAAACAAGTTCAACCCTTTAATTGACATAAAAAAAAACCATATGTCAACTAAAAAGAAGAAAGCAAAGGAGAAAACAAAGAATACATAGATTGACATACAGAACTAAGAAATCATGGAACTAAAAATGACAAAACAAGACAATAATTAGGATCAAGATATAGATATCACAGGTACCTTATTACCAGTAGAAAAAATAATTACTAAAACTAGATTAATTTTTTCAATGATAGTAATATCAATAACAACAATAGCAAGAGAGGAAAAAAAGATTCTAGATAATATATAGGATATTACTAAGAACAAGTTCAGCTACAAAGAAAGAGAATAAATAAAAACTGTAGATATAAGTCAAACAAACTTTTAAAATATCCGCAACACATTTAGACTAGGTAAAATATATATCGATCTAGAGAAAGCACCAGGGCATGTAATCGAAAAAAAAATCCTATACATATAAGACAAACTAGGACATTTGTTAATTCTAAAGCATATATACATAGAACAATTAATAGGTATACTAATAATTATAGTTATTTTTAACAACTTCTATAAGGCATTAGCAATATGCAAGATTAAAATTACTGATAATAATTTTCTCAAATTTAAACTAGCTTTATAAATCAGTACCAATAAGAACAAAACCTAATCTATTAGGATCTGGAACATCCTCAAATATTTCAAAAAAACTGATATTATCATCAACTTGTTTCAAAACAAGACAGTAATTGAAAATATTATCTTGCAACTAGCAAATCCTATACAATTAGATACAATACAGTTAGTATAATAACTGTATATAAAGAGCAAGTCCAAAAATAAGTACTCTATAAGAACATCTTTTGTAAGCAAATATATCCAATAGTTAGGATTCATATAATAAAAGAGAAAAAAATCAATATTAGTAAATCTCCTATAAAAAACTATAGTAAAGAAACTGCAAGAAATTATTATATGTATCAATGCACAAGTTGCTACTTTCTCTTGAACCACCTAGTTCAGAACAAAAGATTTGTAATTCTTTATTTCAAGAATGATTAGAATTTGAGTAAAGCAAAAAATACCAGCTTTAATATTAATAGCATAAAAATAGTTTGGGTAGTAATAATTATAAAATTTTGCTTTAGATGTGATACTTAGGATAATAAATTCATTACCTGCTTGATCAATAAAGAAGATTTATCCATAAAAGATAGAACAAATAAACTTGAATAACTAAGACTTAAAATGACAGCTCAAAAAGAATTTATTTTTATCAAACAAGGTAACAAACCAATCAGCAACCCCACATTTCAGGACAAATATATGCAAATATTACTAAATGCATATAACTTTCACCAATAGAAATGAAAAGATAATGAAAGCACTTAAGCAACTCCAAATAAATATGAAAACTATCAAATATCAGATTACATAATGAACAAGAAAATAATAATAATAGAGGCAGGTTTCCATGCCAAAGCTAAAGGACCAACTATTATAGACTTTCCTTTAGAATATAAGATAATATTAGAGAACTTGAATTTTAAAATTAATTTTTTCTTCAAAAAGAATAAACATTAAATAATAGCAAGCATTAATTAATAAAAGAATCAATTAAATAGAATTCACAATGGTAACAACCATAAAAAAGATAATAAATTGCTTAAACTCATTCATTAAGAATATAGATATAATGAACATGATCCTCTTTTTTCTCCAAAACAACTATAATTAGTAGATTCAATAAATATAAGGTTAAGAATAAACAAGAGGAAAGAGAAAATAAGAAGAATAATACATAAAAACATTAGAGAATAGATATATTTAATATTAGAGGAATCAATACTGAGGTTGATAAACTATCTTTGTTAAAATATTGCAAGAAACAATAAATGACATTTTGGATATAACAGAAACTTGATTACCAGAGAACTCACATTGGTAAAATACTAAAAAAAGATATTAGATATAATTAACAAAACCAGTACAATAGTTATACAAAGTAAAAATAGATATCATAATAAGTAAAACATAGACAATACATATATATAACATAGAAAAATATATCAATTAAGGTCTATTAGTTGATCTGATATTCTAGAGAAAAATCAAATACTATATATAATTATAATAATATACAATTTGACAGATAAAACTAGGAAACAGAATAGAGTCAAACTATATTATTGGCTCAAGTTCAAAATTAATGAAGCAAAGAATAAGAACATGCTTATTATAATATAAATAAAACAGTAGACTATTTATTAAATTGTATCCTCAGAAAAGTACAAAGCAAGCAAATTTAGCCATATTATTAATACCCTATTAACATTTGATTTGATAGACACATATAAACATCAAAAGAAGTTATACTATATACTGTATATAATTGATCAAAATTAAGATATGGAAATAGATTGGACTATATTCAGATGTTAAATCCATTAGCTTCATATATTATCGATATAAGATATACAGTAGTAGAAACTATTATTAATAGTAATTACAAAATTATGATACTGCTTCTCAACCTATTACATATTTTATGGTCAAAGTTGATCAATAGAAAAAATAACAAACAAAATAGAATAGACTTTAGCAACTCTAATCCAAAGCAATAGATCAAATTTATAAAAAAAATAGAAAAATTAACAAGCAACATTATAAAAGTCAGCTCTGCAACAGTAGAAGAAACATGAAAGCAACTTAAGAAAGCAATGTTAGTAGCAATAAAAAGCACACTTAAGAAAAGATAACAAAAAAAGAATATAAGAACCATTTATAAGTCAAAATATAAGAGATTGATGCAGAAATAGCTTAGAATTAATAAGATATATAGAAGATATTAAGCACAGCTTATGGACCTAGAATCATGCTCACAAATAGAAGAAGTACAAATAAAAAATATAGTCAAGAAAATTAACTTATTATTATTTCTCTTGAAGAAACTACCTCTTATTTTGAAAGACACAATATATAATAGAGAAAAGATACATAAGTGGCTACTAGAAATCAAAGAGATTTGAAATATAAAAAGTACTATAGCAAAGATTTAAGTAGTAAAAGAAAAAGTAAAGACAATCTAGAAACATATAGAGCACAAGTACAAAAATTTAGAGGAAAATCTCAAGAAAATAATAAATAGTATCTTGAATAATGATTAAGAGTCATAGATATCCAAAAATTAATAAAACACATAAAAGAAAATAAAAAATAAGGTTAGAGACTACTTCTAATAATAAGACAGACCCTAGATATAGAAGACTTTTCACATTGGAAGAAACAATACAATTTGAAACAAAGTATCCAAATAAAGTGATTTGCAAAAATATTAAATTCAATCAGAATAATAGAAATAAGAGATGCAATACAAATAAAAAAGATGACAAGTACACTAAGACCATCTGAGATATCTTATAGTGTGTTAAAAATTTAAAAAAAAAAGAACTGCAAATTCTAAAGATAATAATGGGTTCCTAAAGTATTTAGCATGTAAAATTTTGTCGATCACTTATGTTCCTTTTTGAGGAACAAAATTTATAGTTCTTCACTTTAATAGGAACAAAAGTCAAGAAATACTATAAATCAATAATTTAAATAATGAAGAACAATTGTGAATAGTTTTTTTATAGTTATTAATTTAAAAATTATAATATTTCCTAGTGAAGAACATTTGATTTTTGTTCTTGTCTCCTCCTTTAGGAATCTATTTATCTTTATCTAGAGATTCTTTTAACAAGATCCTGATCTTAGATGATACTTTGAAGGACTGGAAAAGGAGAAATATATATCTGACCTCAAAACTTAAGAACTGACTAGGAAACATAAATATAATTTACTCTATTATTCTTCTGAAAACAACTAGAAATATATTTATAAGTATTATAATAACAAGAATAGTAGAAGTATATATAAAGCAGAAGATATTCTAAAAGAACAACTAGGTAGAACTGCCAGGAAAGCATACAGAAGTCAATTCACATTCTAAATAATATCATAAAAGAGATTAGAGAATACAAGAAAGAGGTATGAATCTTTAGTCAAGACATCAGTAAAGTATACTGATTCAAGTTCTTAAAAGAATATACTATATATATTAAAACACATCAAAATCATAGACAATATATTAGAAGGCAAAAGCAACAAAATAATAATAGCACATGGTCTTATTGAAGTATATTCTATCTATAATAGAATTGACTATAAGATACTATATTACTACTATTATGGAAAATCTTTTATAATCTATTATTATAAAAAATCAAGAATAGACATAAAGGCTATAAAATGGAAACTGAAATTATTCTAGATCTGATAGCACCAAGCTCAAAAAAAATAAGTAACAAATGAATAAGATGGTCAAAGTTATTGCAATTACTTATATGGATGACACAATCTAATTTGCAAGTTTTCAGGCTGATATATAGGATATAATAGATAAAATATTAAAATATCTTAGAATAAATGACATCCAAGTTAATGGTGACAATTTATTTCTAATATATATCAATATTAACAAAAAATATAAAACAGTTAGTATTATTTCAAATAGAGATTGAATATATCCTCTACAACATAATGAGATTATAAGAATCCTTGAAATATGAATATTAAAGGATAGGAAAAAAGCCTGCCAAAAGAACATTATTAAAAAAAAAGTTGATACTATTACCAAAATCTTAGTATGAAAGAAAATTATTAATAAACAAGTATAATATATCATAAACCATGTCTTTTTTTCAGTGATAGAGTACCGATTAAATAACTTAATACTATTAAAAAAATAATATAATAAGATAAGTAATAAGATAAACAAGATATTCAAATACAGAGCTGGCTTATTCTCAACAACTTAAAACTATATTATTTATGCAAACTTTGAATATAAACTCTTCAACCTATGGGACAGAAAATTCTTATGCATAGGAAAAACCTTTTTTATAATTAAAAAAATAGTTATAATTTGAATAGTATTATCACACAAATCAAACTTCAACAACTTTAAAATAAATACTGATCCAGTATATCAATTTTAATAGATAGGTTTCTATTTTAAACAAGAAAAAAGAAAAATTTAACAAATAAGATCTTAAGCACATTGAAGCTACAAGGAATCATTTTTGTCTTGGCAAAACATACATAGGTACAGAAACCTATCAAAGTAAGAACAAATTGATTAAAAAATAGTTCAAGAAGAATAGTATAACAAATATAAAAATCATCTTAGGTACAGAAGAATCTTATTCCTGAACCAATTATCCAATAATAACAAAATAAGATTCCTTATATGACAGCAAATGTAAGCAAAATTAGAAAAACAAGATAGAATTTCATTATAGTGTAGGGATTTGAAGGAGATATGGATCAGTATAAGCAATATATATGTGGAAGATATTAAAGAAACAGTTTTATCAAGAATATGTAATAATGATAACAACCCAAAAATAAATAATTTTTACTTAAATACATTAGTACTTTCTTCTCAATAATAGTTAATAATTAAGTGATTAGTAACAAAGAAAGATAGAACAACCATAATCACAAAAAAGAAGAAAACATTAAACAATCAAATTATTATAACTAATTATATAATTAGCAATAATTAGATATTCCTAGTTTACAAGTGCATATATTATCTCTTTAATAATCCAGAGCTCAGAAGCAAGTACTGGGATCAACAATAATATATAATACATTAATTCCTAGTATACTCAATAAATATTAAAGTCAAAAAAAGTACTACAAGTTATCTCTTCAAAAAATAAGAAATAGCTATAAGACAAATCCTAACAAATAGACTATAGTCTTTCTTATAAGCTATAGAGTTCACCTTGAGAAAAATAAATTTATATATCACACCTATACCTATATTAATAATTTACTTAGATACAATCTCAGTAATAAAGGTTCTAATCCAAAGGAAGCCTAAGGCCTCAAAAAGAATGATCCAAATATTACAACAAATTGATCATAAGATAGCAAGATATAATAATCCTAGGATAAATATAGATAGCTCATTCACAAGATGATATATTAATAGCAAAATGAGAATTAGATAGATAATCCAAACCAAAACAGATACAGAAGTCAGTACCTTTCAAGCAAAAACTTGGGACACCTCATTTTCTACAAGAGCAGAGTTAATAATGATCTTCATAGCAATTAGCACAATAAGTGAAACAAAAGAATAAATATAATGATAGGCAATCAAAGCTTGATTAATACAATTAACAAAGGAAAAAATAGAAGCACAAGTAAAGAAAAGAAGATTGAGAGCTCAAATAGAAATCTGGTAAATATAATATATAAGATAATATCAGCTTATAATATAATAATAAAGTGGATCAAAATTAAAAGCCACTTAGAAAACCAGAAAAATGAGTTGGCAGACAAAAAAGTAGTCATTATACTAATTGACAAATATAAGAATATAATAAAAATTCAAGAAGAAAATATTATAGTAACAGAGTACTATTAAGATAAAAACAATCCTTTATAAATTTCTATTTAAAACATTAAAAAAAACTCTCCTTAAAACAAAGTGGGTAAACAAATAAAATTAGAATTGGCTTACAATTCAAAAAGCAAAAGAAATTAATTAAAATATAACTATATAAACATTGATACTATTCAAAATCATATCCCTCCAAACTGACCAGAATGGTCATAGGGATAGAATCTTTTATTGAAAAATATGACTGAATGAGCATTTCACTCTGATAAACATAAACACAAAAAAGTTATATCTATATAACAACCCAATATACATAATTTATAAGAAATAGGAGGAAAAAGATTTTTTCTATTTATATGTAAATCAAATAGAACAAGATTAATAAAAAAATACCTGCAACCAGAACAAATAGTAAAAAACAAATAGAATCTATAGGAAATAGGTAAAAATACTTATTCAAATCAGCAAAAACAATAGAAAACATATTTAGATCAAATATAATAGAATAGATAGATATTATCAAAAAAACTATTATATACAAAATATAAAAAACAGCAGAAGAAATCACTGATAATAAGAAATTAGTCAAAACAGCAATAAAGATAGCTACAATATAATTTTGATAAGAAAAATAAGAAATTTAGAATCCAAGATGTGAACTAATAATAGAATTGGGAAAGTTATTGGGAATTACTAGAAAAAAGAAGAGGAAAAAAACAAGAAACCATAAGAAAAAAGATAAGAAGAAAATATTACTGAAAAAAGAACCCTCTTAAACAATTAGAAATATCTTTATATAGATCTAACCAATCAAAGTATAATAAACATTCTTTAAAATAAATACTTATCAAATCTATTTTTTTCTGTAAATATTAATGTTAGTAGAGTTATAATATACTAATATTCACTTTTAAGTGAATTGTAGCAAGTCATAGAATTTATTTAGATACTAAGTCATTAATTTTTTCTTTATTATAAATATATTTTCTCTCAATTTAATTTGTATACATAGAAAAGTAATAATTAATAAAATAAAAACTATATAGTATGACTTCATTAACTTTAAAAAAAAAAAGATTAGTTTTAGTGATTCTTCTAAAAGATTATATATATATAATTAATAAAAAGAAAAATAAAATAAAATATGATAAAAACAATTATAACAAAACACAAGTATATTTATAATATCTTTTATTATTTATTAATAACAAACATAACTATTACTATGAATTTATTGGTGTTTGTCTATATATTATTAGTAATTTGGAACTTATATCATCTCAAAGCTTCAGGATTAGTGGTTAGGTCATGTGATCTAAACTATTATATATTCTAACAAATTATTAATGTTTTATAATTGAAGATCTAAATTCTGGATTGTTTTAAAATACTATTTGACAATATTTTTATGGTCTTTAAGAAAAGATATTTGCTTATTAAAATACTCATAGTTTCCTAAAACTATTTAACACTTGTTATCTAACTTTTAGATATAAAGTTATACTTTTATTAAACAATCTATGTAAACTTGTTATATTAGTATTTACTTAAATAAATGATATGTCAAGCAAGACTTGTCTATAATACTGCAGATATAACAAAGAGAATAGAAACCCTTTTCAAGATTTAAGC
This sequence comes from Acaulospora colombiana, assembly GCA_910592055.1. Lineage (NCBI taxonomy): Eukaryota > Fungi > Glomeromycota > Glomeromycetes > Diversisporales > Acaulosporaceae > Acaulospora > Acaulospora colombiana. The sequence goes on from CAJVPT010003070.1 coordinate 14,882, forward strand.
AAAAGTATCAGAATATTTGAGTAGTTAAAATAATTCTTAAGAATTTGATATTAGTATATAAGCTAGTATATATAATATAGTAATTAAAACTAATATATAGTTCTAAACTAGTTATATCAATAGTACCATTAATAACTGTATATAAACCATTTAACTCCTATACAGATATACTCTTTTACTTGAGGTTTCAAATAAATCTATCTAGAACAAGTCATAATAAATTATTATTATGAATATATACAGTATATACAAAATAATTTAATATTCTTCTTAAAATTTAATTATTAATAAATAACTTGCATCTAATATCAGTTGCAGTTTAAAAAATAAAAAAAAAAGATATATAAAATTATAAATAAATTAATTCTTTCAGTTATTAATAATAATATTAAAATATGTATAATAATAAAAAAACTCTTTTTGTAGATTCTCAATTTTTTAGAAAATTTTCTTTTTTAATAATTTTTTTAAAAAAGAGAAACCAACTAAAAAAACAAGAGAAACCACCTTTATAACTAAACAATATACAAAAAAGATCAAAAACTCTTTACAGAGTGCAGAAGAGATAAGTTTTATAAAATTACCAACTTTTATTATATAAATTTTTTCCTTTAGAAAGAAAAAAACAATAAGAAAGACTGAATTACAATAAGTTCTTGAAAGTCAAACATCAAGCTCACAAAGCTCTTAGTCAAGCCAATATAGGTTAACATCTTTCTAGATATCAAAAGAGGCTTTATAAGCAATAGCTCAAACTGATAAATCAGTTCAAGTCCAAATACTCATAAAACTTAAATGAACATTCAAGCTTTATTAATTATATAGTAAAAAAGTATATACATCACAACAATAGCATTTTAATAATACTACGTCATATAAATACAAACATGTATAATATACTTTTCACAAGCTCAAAAGATATGTCAAATAAATAATGTTAATATTCTTTCTATATACTGTATTTATGCAAATCAATTATCAACAATCCTATAACTTTATATGTTTACTATTGATTAATTAATAATATCAATAATACTATCACAATATATATATATAATAAGTATTCCTAATACATTACAACAAATAATAAGGATTTTCTATATTATCAAAATAATAATAAAGAATAAATAAACCTACAATATATATCTAATAAAACATAGTAATAATCATTAGTAAAATAT
>CAJVPT010003071.1:0-16059 GCA_910592055.1 Acaulospora colombiana
CTTGATATTATATTATATATCTCTAATAAACCTTTTAATTAAACAAAATCACTCAAAGTCTCTTTCAATATGTTTGTATAACCTCCACTATTCTTGAATTCCAACTTTAGTATATTACAACTGATGTATTCTTCCTCAACTTAAAGTGGATTACTACTATAATTGTTCCATATATTTATTTGATTTTGATGTTGTTGAATAGGTTGGCAGTAGATATTATTGATATTGCTATATAAATTGTCATGATTTCTACTCTTATTATTGAGAGATTTTTACCTATTTGAACTTGAAATTGGATTTCCTGTTTTGTTGATGTGATAATGATCTATTCTATACCTATATGTGGTTTGCTATATCAATTTGATTTGGATTTATCTGTATAAATCTGAAAAAAATTGCCAGTTATGGAGGTGGCAATATATATCAGCTTGTTTATTATATTAGATTTGTCTTTAAAGTATTGCTAAATTCGATTTTGAATAATGTTATTATCTAATATAGTGATATGAAGATTGAATATAGGTTTTGTAGAAGAAAAGGCACTTAGAAAGTCAAGTACAACTTGCATTGAATTGAGAAACATTCATATTTTTCTAATTGATATTTGTGAAAGATTTTTAGAATATGAAGTAGGTGTGATATTAAAGTTTGTTAAAATCACAATCATGTTTTGTGGTTTAGTGAAGAAGAGATATGTGTTTGAATATGTTGTATTTTTATTTATATTGCATTCTGGATATCTGTATAGATGAGATTTATTGTTTTGTAGAATATGGTGTTGATATGATACTGTTTTATCTGAATTGTTTTATTGTTTTTTTTTAATAAGTATTTGATCATTCTTTAAAGTAACTGCTTAATAGGGTTTAGTTGTAGTTGTGTTTATTACTGAAGTACTTTGTAGAAATATATTGATTATATTTGGGTTGAAATATAGCCTTATGGTAATAAGATCCCTTAAAAAATTTGTAGTTCAAAGAATTACTTAGGTGTTTTGCCTAGTAGTAGTTTCTTTTTAAATCTGATAAGTTGGCACTATTGAAGAAAGTGAGTTCATTATATATGAAGAAGTTGTCTAGTAAACATTAAGTTATATTTTTAAGTTGAGTATAATATTTATTGTAAAAGAAGGGTAACAATGTCTTCAATTGTTGTGTCAATTTTTTGAAATATGAATATTAGGTTGTTATTATAGTACAATAAAAAGCTAAATCTATATTTATGTAAAAGCCAAAGAATATCATGTATTAAGTTGCTTTCTATTCTACAGATTAGTTTTATAAAATATATAAAAATTAAATTAATTAATGAGCATTTATTTTATAATTATTAAAATCCATGTTTTGCTAAAATGCCTGTAATGTTTTGTTTATTAATTTATTACATCCAATTTGTAACATAAAATTGTGTTTGTTTATCCCACAAATGGAAGAGATTGTATTCAAAGATATTAAATATTATATTATTGGAAATTATATGATCAAATAAAATTTATATTTGAATTTTTTGATAGTAAGTATTGCAAATATTTTTTGATAGCACTATATCATTCAAGAGATATTCAATATTAGAAAAGAGAACATTATTAATTATATATCTCATTTGTTTATTAGTTACTTGTTTGCTACTTATAAATGTCCTAATTTGTATAACCTTGTATTGTATTAGTTGTTTCTGATATTATTTGAAGATTTTGTTATTATACCAAATATCAAGAATTCTGACTGGGACATTGTCTTCACAGTTTAGAATATATTGATTTTGTATTTGAATGCCTTGTTTTTTGTCTAAGTTTTTACTATTGATGATAAGAAAAAAGAATTTATATAGATTGACTATATATTATTGATTATATAGAATTGTTATATAATATTTAAGATAGTTTGTAGTTCTGATTGAGTTTTTATTATCTATGTAATATTATTCATATAAGTACTAGCTGAAATATTTATAGATATAGTATAAAACTGGTTTTCTATCAATATAAAATATGATAATTTAATAATATATCCTTTAAAATTATTGTTTATAATATATAGAAGAGGATTATAGAAAATTTGCCAAAAAAGGAAACAAATAAAATTTCTTGATCTATTTTATTCATGATATTATATTCTTGCATAAGACTGTAATATGTAGTAATTATATTGATTCTATTTTAAAAGATTGTAAGGATGATATTGATTATTAGTTGTAAAAGTTTGATACATTCAAGTATCAATTTGAGTATATCAATATTGATAGAATCATATACTTTGGATATGTCTTGATTGATATCTAGACTTATTTGTTATTATTCTTTAGAATATAAATAGAATCTTGTATACTATTATTTTCTGACAAACCTGCCCAGTTCAGATTTGATAAAATAGAAACTTTTGTAAAATACTTTGATAATTTATTTATAATTATTTTGATAAAAATTTTTCATCTGGTGTTCAATAGTATTATGAATCTTGTTATATTAAGATTTTTCTTTCAATCTTTTGGTTTGAATATAGAATATACTATATCTCTACTCTATTCTCTTAATGTTTAGCTAGTATTAAGTATATCATTAAATATATCTAATGAAAATTTCTTGATTTTTTGTTTGAGATGTTAGTATACTTTGTAAGGTATTACCAAGGGACTGATTTAAAGTTTTTTTTTAAATGGTACTTGCAAGTTCTTTGATTGTTATAAGTATTAATAGATCTTAATACCAGTTTGATTTTATGTGTTTTAATGATTTGTATATTACTTGTCAAAATAAAAATTGGTTCAAAGATTATATGTTTCTTTGAAGATTTACTATTTAAAATATTCTTTAACTTTGATTTTTATTTTTAATAGATCAGTAATAATATGTGTGTTATTATTGTTAAAAATAATGATTCTATTTATAATAATAAATTTTGTAGGTCTATTTAGAATGTTATTTATCATTGTCTTCTTTTAATCTACTAATATTGCTTGTTATTTAATATTGAATTATTTAATTGCTTATTGTTTGTAGACATTTGTTAAAATTTGTGTAACTATTTTAAACTTTATTATGAAGTTTTTGATTATTGTTTCTATAGTATCAAGTCTAGATTTACTGTTGGTAATAAGAGTCCTTTTTGAAGTTCTTTGTACAATTCTATAAATAATGTTTTTGTTATGATGATTATTGGGTAAATATCAATTATTATATAAAAAGTAAGTTTATAATAAAGTTGTTGAAGTTGAATAAGAGTATTAAAATTATTTTGATTGTTTTTAGAATTACAAATTTTGTGATGTGATTTGATTTTGATTATATACACTTTAGTAAATTGATAAAGAATATATGTGTATTTGTTCCACTTATAATCTAAATTATTATACTGAAAAGTATTTTGATTTGTTATAAAGAAGTTTTTGAACTAATTTGCAAATTTTTCCTAAGCTGCTATAAAAATGTGACTTCAGTTGAATTTGTGATTTAATATATATTTTATTTTGAAGAAAGCTTTATTCAATTACCAGGTCTCTATCTCAATGATAGAACCTAAGTGATTATTACCTATAATTTCTTTGATTTTATATAAGATGTGTAAGATATATGCTTCACTTTATTGGCATATGGAGGATAAAAAGATCTATATTTGATCTATTCTACTTTGGTTGTATTTATTTTTTTAGATATCTTCTTGTCTTGATAGATTGTGTTTTCTATATACAGTATATCAATAAAATTTTGTTCTTATAGATATTGGGGATAATAAAAAGAGGCTTCTTATAAATATTGTATTTGTCTAGACTTGGATTGTTCATTGAATTAAAGTTTTCTGTAACTATTATCTGATAGTTTTTTGTTTTGACTTCATTTATCCATTGTTTTATTTTTTGAAAAGTGTTTTGTTTTTTATTATTAAAGCTATATACTAGAAAGTATGCTTCTATGATTCTGATTTTTTGTTTATTAGAAAAAGTTATATCTACTAATAAGAGTCATTCTTAATAGTGTTGCTATTTGTTATATCAGTTGGTGAATAATATTAATACCTATATTATGACCTAATGTTTGTATTTCCAGAAAGATTTATATCTATAGTGTGTCCAATATTTTAAAGATTGTATGATATCATTTGTTTCTATTATAATAATAATATATCAATTGTTAATATCACTAAGTTTGAACCAAAAATTTCTTTTAAGATCTGTTAATAAGCCATAAATATTGTAGTTAATAATTTTTCAAAAGAGTATATATAGTATGTAGAAGTAGGAAATAAATTATTTAAAAGGGATTATCTAGGTTTGATATATCTAATATAAAGGAATCTGCATAGTTTGTATTACTCATTAATTAGAAGGGGTTGAGAAGTAACATTATTTGAAGAAGAATCTTGAATAGCTGTCAGTTTAGAGAGAAATGATATGATTGTATTCATATTACCTGATAATTTGTTAAACTATCTATAAATTTCTCTTGATCTTGTCTAATTTTTATACCTGGATCTGATACTTTTCTTTTTATAAAGATGCTAAATATTATACGCATGACTTCTTTATTGATTAATCTGTATTTTTTTCATCTTACGATTTATATTTGACTTCATAGGAATAGTAATAATAACTATTATCTTCAAAATATCCTATATATTTGTTTATATAAATATTTTTAGCTTTGATATTTTTAATTTCCTAATCTATTTCTTTGATTATTGTTAGAATATTATATAGTGGGATTCTTAAACATTGTCAATAAGGTGTTTAGTAGATTTGTTATCTTTATATTAATATGGTTAATAGTAGCATATCTATTTTTAACTATTTTAATGAAAGATAGTTTATTGCGATTTTTCTGTAGGATTTGTTTCTGTGAATTAATGTAATATTCATTTGATTTAAATTTATTGTAAAAATGTTCAAATTTTTTAATATTTTCTTGTTTTTTTAATTGTAATGATTGTTGTTTATTTTAAATCAGACAATCTTTAATCATATATAGTATTTAGTACTAAAGCAAAGATTACATACTTTAATATTTGAATCTATTCATGTGAGTTTAGTGTTTGTGAATTTTGTAGAAAAAGTTTTGATAGTTTTCAGAAGTTCTTTTGTTTTAAAACTAAGAATTGTAAACCTTTTTCTTTAATATTAAGAGATTCTTGAAATATAGTATATTTGTATTTTGATCTAATCAATTATTTTTTTATGATCAAAGCCTATGGTACTTGAGGGAAAGTTGATAAATTTAATTGTGTAGCTGTTTCTTTCTGTTTTAATTTAATAAATATTAAAGAAAGAATAAATATGAATAAGATCTTCTTTGAAAGAAATTGTCTATCTAATTTGAATTTTTTAATAGTTTTCTTAATTTTTATATTTTATTGTGACTATTTGTAATATATTAATTTTTTGTATTTTAAAAGATTGAATTTCTTCAAATTTGATAAAGGCTATATATACTTCATTATATATGACATTAAGTGAAATATCCTATATCCAAATACTTTTATTTTTGACTGTAATATTGTCATATATACAATAGGTGTTACTATTATGTGGATAATGGCATCATTATCAATAGTAAGGTTTTTAGTTTTGTTTATATCTTTTTTATCACCAAATAAAACAGTGATGTGTTTTATATCCTATAAATTGGTAATATTGATATGCAAAAAAGATTGAAATTTGATAAGATATTTTATCTAATTTCAAATTTTGCTATGATTGTCTTTCTTAAAAACTTCTTCAATAAAAATGATTCTTTTAAATCTTTTTCTTCTATATTTAACTTGCCAGTTAGTTGAGGTTTTAGGATAGACTAAATATTATCTGCTTTGTTTTTTTTCTTTATTTTTTTATTGTGTTTGATACTTTGTTTCTTTATATCAATCCATTTTAAAGTTTGCTTTTGAGTAAAAATCTCTAAAAGTAGAGGAAGTACTAATTTGATTGTTTGTATTTTTGTATTTAATATTGGCTGTTCTGTTTGAAATCAAACTAGTGTTAGCTTATTGTGTTGAGATGTGTAAAGTGTTATTAATAGTAATTGTAAAGATAACTTCTACCCCTTCTTTTCTGTTTCTTGAATTTCCATTGTGAAATTTTGCTGATTTTGAGTGCAACTTCTTGTATTATTTGAGACAATATTAGTATTATGTTATTGTTGTTAGATTGTTCTATATTGTACTCGAGTTTTAGATAATATGGTATTATTAAAAACTCTTTACAAAGCCTAGAAAAGTGAGAAAGAAAATTACAAAAAAAAATTTTTTCTGAAAAAAAGAATCTATAAAAAAAAGTTTTTTTTTTTTTTTTTTGCTTTTTATATTTAATTATTAATATATTTTATATTTATAAATTATATTTTACAATAAATTATATTACTTAAAATCTAAGATCAAATTGAGATAGGCAAGATTTCTCAGAAAATTAAAAAACTTTAAGTAATTATAAAAATAATGATATAGTGAACAAATATTTTGAAAATATGATTTGATGTTTATTATCTTTTACTATAGAAGACTACTATATACTGTATATATTTCAATATAAAGGCTTTGAATACTATATACAATATATTATTAGTTCTTTTTTGCAAAACTTTTTTGCCATAGATAAAAAAAATGTTTTTTGACTTTTCTAAGTTATAGAAAGTCAAATTTTTGATTAAAGATAAATATAAATAAAAGAGAAGGTATAGGAATATTTCTTAAAGTAAAACTTCAAGTTAATTTAGGAATAATATTAAGACTTTATTAATAAATAAATAAAAAATTTCTTGTAAATATCTTTTTTACATATGGATAAAGAACTGATAAAAAGTTTATATAATAAGTATACTAATATTTTAAGAAGAATTCTATCAAATTTATAATTATTTTCAAATAACAAAGCTCCTGAAAAATTATAAATTTAATATAATGTTTTTGTTAAAGATATTTCTTTATATCATATTGCTGGGATGTAGATTTTAGCTTGATTTTTTATTTTAATTGGATCCAAATAAAATTATTGGAATTGTAAACTTTAAAACATAAATTAATTGATTTTCTTGAAGTTATCTAAAAATGTTTTATAAAAATTCTTATTAATAGATTCATAATATTTATAAAATATATAAAATTTTAAAAAAGTCAAATTTTATTGAATTACTTAAAAAAAAATAAAACAAAACCAATACAAATACTTATTAATATTTATAAGAAAACAAAAAAAAAATAAGAATAAATTATGAATATACTTTTAAGATACGATTAAAGCATACTATATTATAAGTTTAAAATTATTATTATTATTATTATTATTATTAATTAGTTATACTGATTGGACTTTATTGATTTGGAATTTTTGAAGAATACAGATTAGATTACAAGAGATTATACTTATAACTATTTTAACCATACTACCTTTTCCTTATTTAATACAATCCGATTTTATCTATTCTTAGTAAGTATCATCATTGTCAGCTATCTTGCTATACCCGAGTACTTAGAATTCTGAAAAGCCACTAAAGACTATTATTTCCTATTTCAGGAAGTATTTTTATAATATATTTTATGGAATATAATTAGATCTTGATATGGAATATATTCAAATCTTATATATCATTTGGTTTTTTCAAATATTAGATCTTTTGATGCTTCAATCTCTATGTGATCTAAAGTAGAGCTCTCAGTAATTATTGGTAAGCCTTTTAATAACTTAAGTCTTCCAAGTGATTATTCTTAACCACTCTTCAAAAATGGTCTATAGGACTTTCCTTGGAAAACAAGATCAGAAACCTCTCTCAAGCATATTCATCCCTGCAATTCTTATTATAAAACAATGTTATTATACTCTTAGATCAATTGAAGCCCATCTCTGATATCTTTAGTGGCTGATATAAACAACTAAAGTTTCCCAGTACTTTTCATAAGAACAATAATTTGAAAAGAGATGGATTCTACATCAAACTGATCAGATCTTGAGATAATCAATATTATTTCTGATGTTCTTTTGGTAGCTTCATATATTCTAGGCAATACAGGCATTATAACTTCTTTTTGTTCTAGTTCTAAAACTGTCTAAGACTTGTATGATCTAATTTATTATATCATAGTTAGATGATGATATCTGATAGATCTGATATATATAAAAATGCATATAGTTAATATATATGTATTCTGTACAATGGAACCTATATTGTGAATTCTATTCATGAGTGGTATTGAACTAATGATTTATAAATAGTGACCTAGGAGTGTATTCACTGCACTATTGATCTATAGATCCTATTTAAATATATTATAAAAGATAATAAAAGTTAAAATTCTTATAAGGTTTATTAATTTATTAACCTGTAGTCAAATCAATATAGTTTGTCTATTTTATTAGAAATATATTTTGATATTTATTTATTCTATAACTTTTATATATTGATTTACATATCTGCAAAGTTTAACCTTTTCTAGATGCAACTTAGGAAATAATATTTTGTTTCCTTTATGGCTTGGATTATCCTTTAGCCACTCAGATTATTGCCTATAACTCATTACTATAGATCTCCTGAAGTTCTAACTGTGATTAAAAACCAAACCATTTAAAACCTTTGAATATTCAATTACTTATTATATCTACTATATTGCTTTGGGACTAAAGATAGGTTTCTAAAGAAAGAGGCAAGGACAAAAGTCAAATGTTCCTCATTAGGAAACATTAAAAATTTTAAATCAATGATTATAAAAAAACTATCCACAGTTGTTCTCCATTATCTAAATCATTGATTTATAGTATTTCCTGACTTTTGTTCTTATTGAAGTAAAGAACTATGAATTTTGTTATTAAAAAAAAGACATAAGTAATCTGCAAAATTTTATATACTAAATACTTTAGGAACCCATCATTACTTGAAACTTTATTTATTTTAAGTTTTCTTCTTTTTCTATTATATTTCTGGAAAAAAGAATTGAAAAGTGGTTGGCTTTCTTAGGAACTCAATCTATTTTTCTAATTGTACTAGCTAGTATTCTAAACCTTTTGAGTTTGCTGATAATTCCTTGATTTTATTTCTATTCAATAGTAATGCTACAGAGCTTGTTTCAGATTTTCTTCTTGAAGGTCTTCTTTATTTTTTTACAATATTTATCAATAGTTTCTTGTGTTGTTGTTAATGATAGATCCCTAAAATATTTATTATATAAAATTTTGCAGATCACTTATATTCCTTTTTGAAGGACAAAATTTATAGCTCTTCACTTTAATAGAAACAAAAATCAGTAAATATTATAAATCAATGATTTGAATAATGGAGAACAATTGTGTATAGATTTTTTATAGTTATTAATTTGAAAATTTTAATGCTTTCTAGTGAATGACATTTGACTTTTGTCCTTGTCTTTCCCTTTAGGGACCTATCTTTAATTATTGTTACTGAGATCTTGAGAACTTTGAAATGCTCTTTTAGGATCTTAGTCTTGTTTTTGTATATAAAGTTACAGACTGTATTATATAAGCTTTTATTCTGTTATTTGATGCCTGAATTCATTTTCCTGTTACTATTTTAACTTTTATCTGGCTCTTATCAGATAAATCTTTTGTTTTCCTGATATATAAAAAATTTTACTTTGAGATTTGTTCCATATAATCAATCTTTTATTTTGAGTCTTAAAATATTCAAAGAGATATTTCAGAATTTCCTTTTGTAACTTGTACATTGAACATATTATATTTGAATATAAGTCTGTTTTTTTTTATGTATCACTTAAAAGGTAAAAAGCTCATCATGAATTAGATTTACCCGAAAACTCTTATTCTTGTTGATGCCAAAGAAGATGTAAAAGATATTATATGGATTGAATTGTTTTTAGAAAATTTGTCAATCAATTTTTTTACTAGAGTGTATCTATCAGTCTTGGATATATTTTTGCTTAGTAGCACTATTTTCTTTGTGTTCCATTGTTTAAGAAAATCTTTAATAATGATATCAATAGTATATTTCTTTTAGGCTACTATTGTGAGAACTTAGTCCAAATCAAGTTTATTGTCAAATTAAAGGGTTTTCTCTTTTAGTCTGCTTTGTTAACCTATCTATTATATTGTTAAATTGTTAAACTTATTGTCTTGATGGTCCTTGATCTTTTTAAGTATGAGGTAAAGGTTTTTCTTTTGTACTAGGTCCTTGATTTAGTTCTATAGTAATCAATTAATAATTTTAGTCTATTTCCTTATAGAAATAAACTTTTGTGACTGAATTGTCCTTTATATTTTAATAACTGTACTACAATTTATATATATAATTGCTTTTTCATTTTTGGATATTATAAAGATTGCAGTAAGTATGACTAGAATTTCTGCTCTTATAGTTGATAGCCAGGATCTTGCTCTTGCTGAAAATTGATTGATTATTATGTTATTCTTAGTTTGAATCCATGCAAGATCTATTTTGAGTTCTTCTTCACTTTTTGTACATTGTTTGTAAAATCCATCAGTAAAAAAAATAAATTGCTTTGTATTTCTTTTTTAGTTATGTCTAAGACTCTTTTTTAAACCTGTCTAATTGTATAAAAACTCTTTCCTCTAATCCTCTAACCATACACAAAAAAGATGTTTACAAGAATTTTTATATTTCTTTGCTAATAAAGTCTTTATACTTTCATTAAAACAACTTGAAGCTTGTTATCATATACTACTCTTATCTTCCCCTACTTGTTTATAAACTCCTTTGAATAAAAACTTAGGTCTCTAGTGACCTGAAAAGATTCAAGTACGGACTTCCTCTACTAAGGGTAAAAAGATTCTAGAAAGTAAAAGAACTAACAAGTGAAATGTCACCTTATAGGCTGAAGTGACAGAAATAAAGATTTTGTCAGTAGGGGAAGGCTTATTATTCACTTTCTTAAGCTTTTCTAACCCTCTTAAAGTGTTTACTGTTTTTCATGGTTTTTCTTGAGGGATTTTATCTACCTCAGTTTGATCCTGAATTTCTGATAGCACAATATCACCAGGCTTTTGATTGGTTTATATGAAATACGTTAGTAACTAAATATAAACAAGCTCCTATTGGTCACCTCACATGTTCTGATGACGTCATTGGTGATAGAAAGAGTTGATTGGTGTCCTGTATCCATTCCACTTCTCCAATTGGGTTAACCTACAAATAAAGTACCATAAGGTCAATAAAATATGAGCAACAAGTTTCCAAGTGATAAAAAAGTTACTATTTATTCAAGCTGAGGTCTTTTTCTCCTATCATTCTGGTTAGGTAAAGTTCAAGACCAAGGTCTTCTTTTTATTTCAGTCAGGCAATAAAATCAAACAGTCTCTAGTCCATGCTAAGCTTCAACCCTTTGGTTATAGTTGAGAATACATTTTTCCAAAAGTTGTTGAAGGATATCGCAATCGACGAGTATCCCCACAGCTCTTTTGATACTCTCCCACCATTGTGAAGCAAAAAGATCTTTGGGGAATAACTATTTTGGGCAATTAAAGATATAACCAGTAAAATTCCTTTAACTAGGTATGGCTGCTGAAAAATATCATACTGAAACAACATAACCCAGTTCCTACTAGGTCACATAAAAACCTGGGATCTATCATAAATCACCTTTCTATCAAAGGTGAATAAAAAATCACTGCTCAAAGAAGATTGGGACCAAGTATGTCTTGGAAGTAAAGGCTTTTACTAGGTGATAAGTCTTCTCAAATAGTACACGAAAAAAAAATCAAGATCAAGAATGGATAAGTTTCTTAGATAGTTAGGAAAAGAAAGGATATTCCAATCAGGTATTTTTTATTGAAAAGAGGTCTTGAAAAGTAGGTCTTTGGAGAAGCTAGAAGTAAAATTTTTTTCAATTTTTATCTTTTCATTTTCTTGTGGTCTACTTAGACATTTTTAGATATCCCCACCTTTTTTTCAATCCATCCTTTTGTAGTTTCCTGTATTTCAGTGGTCTGGATCAACATATGGCAATGACAATCTGCTAGCAATGATATAGTGAACTAGAAGGGTTTTTATCCAAAAACACTGTAGAGTAAAATATTGTTTCTAAGGCTGAACTTAAAGATTATTATGCTTATAATGAGTTAGTTAGATTATGGTAAAAGTTTAGCTGTAGTATATATTATATTGCTTGAATAAAAATATACTTATGTTTTCAATTGATTAATAAACCAACAATTTAGCCTGGCTATGGGTATACAAAAAAAAATATATATCTGTCTGATTGTATAGTTTGTTTAATCAGTTCAACTTTTCAATTCTCAATTTATATCTTAATTTTTTTTAGTTCTAATGAATATGTAATACTTTATCTATTTGTTAATACTGTGGGCTACTAGTCTATGGAGTTTTTTAAAAGTGTGAATAGACTTTTTTTCTTAATTCTTTCTTGTCTATTTAGTTGTGATAGTAATCAAGTTTGGGATATGTATGAAATCATTGATTGTTTGGATGTATGGAAATGACAAATAGTATTATTTGTGATAGAATTGTAATAAGCTAATATAATATAAAAAGTACTTCTCTGTTTTTTATTTTAACTTTATCTATAGTAGTTCCTACTATTTTAGTTAAAACTTCTCAATTGATTTTTCACTTGTTAGTTTTGAAAATCACTTTTATTATTTAAAGTTCGTATTCAGTCTATTTTAGGATTTGGTAGGACTATTTCAACATATCTTATTGTTCTGTAACCTTTGCTTTAATTTGTGTATACCAGTTTGAAATAAAATCTTTACAAGTACTAGCAAGAATTTGAATTGCTCTTTGTTCTCTTATTGTTAGTGTAGTCATATTGATTAGCTGATCCAAAAATATTATTTTGTTTTTTTTTAAAAAAGGGATAGCTTTCATATATATTTTTTTATCATTTATAATTGTTTTAATAGACATAATACCTCCTTGAATGTCAAAGTTCTTTTTCCATATTCAACTATTATATGTAATCTGTAGTTTCTTTAATATGATTAGAGTTGTAGCAGCAAGATTACCTTTCTCAATTATCATGACTTCTATTGGATCATCAAGTATATTTTTGAGTTTCTAATATTTGAGTTGACTTTGTTTAAGTTGAATGACTGTAATTTTTGAAGTTTCACTATTATTTAGTTAATAGAATAGTATTATTATATGACTTTCTAGTTGAATTTTCTATATACTTTTAAGCCCATAGATTCGTTTATTGTGTATGCAACTATTTGATATTGTTTTACAAATTAAAGATTTATTTTTGAAAGCTTTCTTGTATATAGCTGTTAAATTATTGCAAACTTTCTTGTTCAAGTGTGTATATTGTATTTTGTATTTTATACGAGAAATTAGAACTCTATTAATAATGTATTTGGTATGTTTTTTAGTTAAGCTTTTGCTACTAATTATCTGGATTACTATTCTAATATTTGTTTTTAATAGATTAATAGTATTCCAATTATTATGTCTTCTTTTTAACCAGATATCCAGGAAACTTGCTTGATTATATTTGTTCTATTCCTTGATTATTAATTTGTCTGTTTTTACATAAACTGTACATAAGTCTGTACAGTTCTAGATGAAGATTAGAAAAATAGATTTTTTACTGTTTATTTGTGAATTATTTGTCTGGTAGAATTGTATGGCATCTTCCAAAATACATTTCATATCAGTTTTGAATTTGACAATCCAAGTAGTATTATTTATATACTATATATTATCACTACTTATTTTAAAGAAAGTTTTTCTTTGAGATAAGGTCTTTGAAAGTCTGGAATCCACTCTTTTTCATTATATATTCATAGTTTGGATTTTTTTGTATTTTGTATAATAATAAATTATAGAAAATTCTCCAAAGTAAAGGTGAGATTGTTTTCCCTTAGTCTATTTTATTATTAGCTATAACTGGATTTAAAAGTTCTATTGAAAAAATTGTTCTGTATTTTTTGTTTTTAAAGAGATTTATAATCAATTGTCCACTAATAGCTAGAATACAGATTCTATTCATAGATCTTTTCAACATCTTAAAACTGATCATATTATATGCTTTGGCTATATCCTGAAAGAGGATTATAGTTTTTTTTTCTTTTCTTTAACTTCTTTATTCATATTATTTAAAAGTTGAATAAGTTTAGCTAGACTTTCTCCTTATAAGCTAATGAAATTAGATCCTCATAGAATTTTATAATTTTTATACATATATATTGGCAAGTCTATTGATCAATATTTTAATAATATATTTGTTTGTTGTCTTTAGTAATATTATGGATCTTGTATTGCTTAAACTATAGTTCCATAGTTTTGACTTGAATATTAGATAGATATTACTTTCTTTCTATTTTTTGGTATACAGCTTACCTTAATTATCTAATTGTATAGTTGCTTGAGAACCTTTTTCCTTGAGAATCCAGGTTTTTAAGTATTTCATAACTAATATATGATAGATCAGATGCTTTTTTTTTAGGAAGGTTTCTTAATTTTGTCTTGATCTTTTTTATTGTAATTTTTTTCTGTAAAAGAAAATATCATGCTGAATTTATCCAATCTTTTGATTGATATTTTCTTTTCTATTTAGGGCCAAGACTTTCATAATTGATATTTTATTGCTTAAAAACTTTTCAGTGATAGTCTTCTATTACTTATTTAATTGTTTATAGATTTGTAGTTATATATTCTTCTCCACCTTAGTTTCTAGTCTTAACTCAATCTAAGGTCATCTTGGATCTTTTTTGGTTTAACAGATAGTATAACATTTGTTTTTGATTACTTTTGAGATCTTCACATCTGGTTTCAAGTATTTTGTTGATTTGGCTCTTGATATATAAACTCTCTTTCTTTTTATAGGCTATTCTTAATATGTATTTGATGTTGAAAATATTCTTAAGCTATATTTGAACTTTCTCTAAGGACTGAGAAACTGTAAGATCCCGATTCTCTATTTTCTTGCATAGAAAGTAGAGTTTATTAATTGCTTATATAAGTTTGTCTCTAATGTTTGCATTTTAACTGTAATAAGTCTTTTTTAGTAAATAGTAAACTATATTGACCTTTTTATAAGCTTTATATTCTTGTTAATTTATTAACAAGTTAAATCTTTTCTTATCTAGTGTCAAGTATATTCATTTTTTTTAAAAGTTCTATATGCATATTTGATAAGAATATTTTTGAGTTTCTACTATACCTGATCCAGTTTTGTTTGGATCCAGGTTGAATTTTCAGAATATGGATATAGTTCATCATATTCTATTATTTTGGGTTCAGTCCATTGTTTAAATTTTTTTCATTGTATTGATGTTGAGTTAATAGGATTGGAATCTTTTTTCCTTGTGTTCTTTTCTGATTTTGGCATTGTTTATCTCTTAACAAGTTGTTATTTGTTAGCCTAATTAGAAGAAGAGTATAATTGCTATTTGTAATTGATTCCATTAAAATATTTTTAAAATTATTTTAAGTTCTCATGACTAATATCAAATGTAAACCAGATATAATTAATTTTGTTATAAGCATGATTGTTGAATCATGTGTATATACTCTTGTTTCATTTCTATATATTGTAGATATCAATAAAATTTCAATCTTTTAAGAAGTTGAAGATATCAATTTTAGCTTTTTTATACCATGTTGTCTTTTTTTCAGATAGGGATCAATCTGTTATTGGATTTACTGCTATATTAAAATCTTACATAATAATAATCTTGAATTTCTGCCATTGTTTGTTTAGGATTCTTTTTTGCAATATTTGTTGAAGTCATCTATTTTATGTCTTTTCAAATAATAAGTATATTTGATATATACAGTATATAGTTTATATTTCTTTAAGAGAAAGTTTACACTATGATATAGTCTTTTATTTTTTCAATCAACTTTAGTTTTTTTTCATATACAGTATATTAATAAAGTCTTTGGACAAATCTTTGTATCATAAAGTTAATCTAGATAGCTTTTTTATTTATTTTTTTTTTTTAACCCTCTGTCAGGCTAGTTGTGTGTACTTTATTAAACAATTGTAAGCTGTACATATAGTATGAATTGCTAAAGCTAAAACTTTAACTAGCTTACTTGTCTCAGTAATTACTTTAAGTGCAACTTTGGAAGTGATTTTTTGCTTCATTAAAAGTTCAGGTGAAGACCCTTCCAACTTTTAATATCATTGC
>CAJVPT010003072.1:0-16056 GCA_910592055.1 Acaulospora colombiana
GTTAAAGATAGACACATGTGGGATACATCTTTTAAACAATCCCAACAAAGAAGCTTTCTAATCAAACTGACCAATGACGAGCTACCTACACTAAGTAAATTGGCTATAAGAAGACCAGACCTATACAAGCAAGTAAAATGTATCACATGTAGCCAACAAGATGAAACTATAGAATACTTACTAGAAAGTTTAGCCTATAAGAATCAACTAAAAAAAGTATAGAATAAAGGAGTAGATAGTATTATCAGAAACTTTAAAAAGCTACTAGAGGAAAGAAAAAGAAAGACTGAGGAGAAAAATCCTAGATTAATTATTAATGACTGAGAAGAGATAGGAGAGTTTGACAAATGGTTCTCTAAAGTAGTAAAACAGGTTTCTAAAACTAGCTAGGACACACTAAGCTTCTGTACTGGCCTTATAAGAACAGATATTATCCTAGAAATGGTAGATCTAAAATGTCAAGATAAATGCATAGGAAGAATAGCAAGAAAATGGATAATAAAAATGCAAAAAAGAGTCTACAACCAAGTTCAAAAAGAAATCTGGAACAAGAGATGAGAAATGGTAATTGAGTGGAAAAAAACACAAGGAATTGATAGAGAGAACAAAACAAGAAAACCTCCACGTCTTTCAAGCCTGAAATCTATACTCATGAAGAAAAAAGAGCTACTACCTGAAGAAGGAAATCTTGAAGATAAAGATTTCTGAGAAATTTTAACAAGAAGAGTGAAGTATGGAATGAAATGGTTGGGGTTTTAAGCTTTGTCAGAATATCGCAGAGTACTCTGCAGTAGTAACCTGCAGGCAATGAAGTTAACAGTTGAAAGGGTCTTTACCTGAACTGTCAATAGAACGATAAATCACTCCTGAAGTTGCACTTAGAGTTTTAATAATTCTTTAAAACAGAGACGAGTGAGTTAGGTAGAGTCTTAGCTTTAACGATACATTCTACAATATAAAGTATACACATATTTAATAAAGCACACGTACTTAGCCTGACAGAGTGTTTTAAAAAAATAATAATAATAATAATAATTTTCTTTCAAAAAAAAACTCTTTCCTGAAAAATCTTAAAACGAAAAAATTTCCTTATTAGGCAATTATATAAAAACCAACTTGTCCCCTGCTACTAAGTAGCCACAGTGAGGAAAATATGGCCACTTCACGAGAAACCAGAAGTGCTACCAAGCAAACAACATTAGACTATAATGAGAACAGACTGTCAAGAAACAACAGAAGAATTATAAAACCCAAAGTAATAATTCCAACAGTACAGCTCAGACACACTCTACTTGGCACAAGATCCAGACCTAGAAGAAAACATCAGGAAGAGCAGCAGAAAAAGAAAAAGAGAAGGTAGTAACAATCAAAGCAAATCACTAGATCAAGCTATGTTTGTCTTTTGTTTTTGTACAATTAGCAGGACTTAGATCACTATTATTCTATATCTGATCTTGGCCTTGAAAGCCATATTGATATATATGCCCCTGTCTTGTCAAGTTCTTGATTTATAAATATGCATCGCCCATTCTTTTTTGATGATGATTTCAACTTTTGTACTGATTTTGTATCTTGTTTCTCTTGTGATTCCTATTATATTATATTGTTCTTCCTTCGCATATATTGTAAGTGATATTTGTTTATTTTCCTCATTTATTCCTCTGATATTTATTATACCAATCTTCCAATTATTGTCTTTGTTGTTATCTGTATATATTGTATTTATTGGAGTAGTTTGTTTTATTTGATGTTTTAGTGTTGAGTTAGATATATTATCACCTATTTTATAAATCTCCCTTGGAGATGTTCCAATTATTTGTTCTGTCATATTATTGTGATGTGTTGTGTCCTACTGAACTGGCCGGTTGTGATAGTTTGAATAGGTTGATTGCTTCCTCCATAGTGGAGCTCATCTTGTTGAGTTGTTTTTGATATGCTTCCTGTAATGCTCTGATATCTTGTATGCTTATGTTTGAGGTTGTTTCTGAAATGAATTTGTCTGTTATTGGTGTCTCCTCCAATTCTTTCATGAGTTCATTGATACTTTCAGGGTATCTGTTGGTACATTCCTGTTCTAAGGCATCTACCCTTTTATCTAAATCCTTGAGAGAGGCTTTTATCTCTTGGATTTCTCCTTGTAGGGAAAGGAGTAGTTCATATGGATCTCTTCCTGCTGGTTGGTTGCTTGTATTGCTTCCATATTTAACGATATTTGCATAGCTTCTAGGGTTGTTGTTGTACTTGACTTCTTTGTGTTTATGGTTTGATGGAATGCTGAGTCTGTTTCCTGTTAGGATTCTTGGGTTGTTGGAGCAGTTAGTGAATTGTTTTGATAGTGACACTTCTGATCTTTTTGGGCACAGGAGAAGATTGTGTTCTAATAAGCTGCAGATGGGGCACAGTCTGATTTTATGATTGACCTATTGTGTTTGTGCCTCTTCAATTATGGGTACAGTTGTTTTTGCTGCGAGAAGATTCTTCTGTGTCTCGTATATAAAGATTGTGAGTCTCTTGGCCTGGTTATTGTTGTCGTGAGGGATGTAACATGATTTTGCTTTTGTGCTGATGATAATTATGGCCAGATCAGATGCTGCAGTGTTGGGGGGTAGCTGGGTGAGAGCTGTGCTGAAGTGTTCTCTTTCTTGTTTGATTTCATGTGTCCTGTAGAGGGGAATATCCTATATGAGTAATATCCATGTCCAATTGCCTATTCCCAGCTGATTTCTATGTAGTCTGATGTGTTTGTAAATGTAATATTGGCTGATTGGAAGGGGCCTGCTCTTTGTAGAGTGATATAGTCGATACTGATTTGGTTGTTAAAGAACTCTGTTAAATCTGTCTTGATGAAATGTTGTGGGATGTCCCATACTTTGATGGTTTGGGACTTGTTTTCGTGTGATTTTGGGTGGGTGATCCTTCTGAATTTGGCTATTTCATTGTCTGTGATGTTGATCTCACATGCCTTGTGAAGATCTTCTTAATTGTCAAAAATGGCTGCAATCTTGGGATAACCGATTGGATATTCAAAGCGCACATATTTCAGGGAGTGCAGTCCCACCATTTTTTGTTTAATGAAATTGATTTTTTCCACCCATAACTGCCCTGGAACTAGGTCTGGGTTGATAAGAGTCTTTTCAGGTCTCAGCTTGTGAGTATGTCATGTCTCTGATTGGTCCTTGCTTATTCCCTTGACTTTCTTTTTCATAACTGAAGGCTGTCTGTTCCGTAATGTTTAGGGAAAAGTTCTGAGCTTGCTACCCAGGAGAATTTGGATTGCTGATAGTGGTAGTGGTAATGGGAATCGATGGTCTTGTTTGCTCTATTTCTTTTACTAGTTCTGTTGTTTGGGTTGAAGCCTTAGTTTCCATCTCGCAGTTTGCTTTGATTGTTACTACCTTCTCGGTTTCCATCTCACAGTTAGAACAAATTATCCAGGAGGCAACTAATAAAAACTTCTTCATAATAGTACTAGAGAATTTCAATGAGATAGTAAACAGCGAGCTAGACAGAACCATCAACAAAAAGAAGCCAGGCTCCCACAATAGAGAACTAGTCAACATGCTTATAACCTTCGACTTTACAGACACATATAGACACTTAAATCCACATACAAGAAGCTTCATATACAATAGGAGCAAGAGTGATTATGGTAGTAGACTGAACTACATATAGGTATCAAGACCATTGATTCAACATATCGAAAAAGTGACACATACAACACTAATCACAACTATAGTCACAGATCACAAAATAGTCACAATAATAGCAAGCATATCACACAAAATACTGAAACAAGATTACGAACAGGAAAAATAATAATATAAAACAAATAGATTATGAAAACTTATCCAACAAACAATAGAATAACTTCAAGAAAGCTGTGAATGAAAAGGCTCAAAAAACCCTATCACATAGCTACCTTCACCTAGAAGAACTCTGAAACCAATTTAAAAACATATTCCTGTAGGCTAACAAGAAACATTTAAAAAAACAAAAAAAGAGTAGAAACATTAAGACAATTCACAAATCCAGGTACAAGGACATGATGAAACTTCCACTCCTAATGGGGAAACATATAGAACATATAAAAGATACTTGAACAAAAAATCACCAGACAGTGAAATAGAAAAAAAGATAGCAGAAATGGTAGACACCATTAACAAAAAGGAAGGAAGAATCAACAATCCACCATCCAACCAACACAATGACTCCAGTAGAAGAGTTCAACAGTATTAATGGCTGAAGGAACTACAGGAGCTTTGAAAGACAGAAAATAGAATAGCTCAACAAGAGATTGAAGGGAAAAAACAAAAATAATCAATGACAGAATCGAAAAGTGCTTCAAACTTCTACAAGAACAATCGAAGAAGATGATAGACAGTATACTAGATAGGCTATACAAGTGGATAGATACAAGCAGATTAGTAGAACATACTACAGTAGACAAGACCATAATTATCACAGATCCAAATGAAATTAAAATCAAAGTCAAGAACTATTTTGAAAAATGAACATGACACTGGGAAACTGCAAATATGCAAAGCTATCCAAACTGAATCAGTAGATATGCATTAATCAAACATATTAATCTGGACTGGTACAGCCAGTGCATAGACAAGATCAAGACCCAAGAAATTAGAGAAGCAATCAAGGCCAAAAACAGGCATAGTACACCAGGACCTATCAAAATACCATACATCATATTGAAAAACCTAGGTCTCAAGAGAACTCAACTCTTAGAGTCAATCTACAACTAGATCCTAGAAACAGGGAAAGTCCCCAAGGAATGGAAACAAGAAGAAATATATCCCATTCCAAAATCTAAAAACTGGATGGGAGATATAAATATCACACAACCAATTACCCTTCTGGAAACAATGAAGAAAGTCTTTATATCCATTATCAACAAAAGGATAGTAGAGACACTGAACCAACACCATATAATATCAAAAAACAACTGGGCAGGACTTCCGGGCAGTAGTACACAACAGCCAATACACATAATGAACAATCTCTCAGAAGAAGCTAGAGAAGCAGGAAAGGAGATATAGATTTTCAGCCAAGACATAAGCAAAGTATATAATTCGATAAACAAAAACATGATGATACTGGCACTTAAGCATATCAAGCTCTCCGAATGAATAATAAGCATAATAGAGGACACCTTAACAGACAGATATAACAGAATTATCATAGCACATGGATACACAGAGGAATACAAGGTTCAGGATAGGATTGACCAAGGAGATACTATATCCTCATTGCTGTAGCGGATCTTCTATGATCCCTTAATACAGGAAATTGAAGACAGAAAAATAGGATATAAAATGGAAGTGACATGAAATACCAACCTCGCAACAGATAACAATACCAGGACACCCCAACATGCCAGATCACAAATGGTCTTAGCAACAGCATACATAGATAATATAACCTGGTATGTCTCAAACAGATCTAAAATGCAAAGTATCCTTGATATAGCATCGGAGTTTCTCCATATCAATGATATACAAGCTAACAGAAACAAATCTTCACTGATATGCATCAATACAAGCAAGGTAGACTGGGAACAAGGAGTCATACTGACTGGGACCAAGGTTATACCCTTGAAGAAAAATGAGACAACACGTATACTGGGAGTTTGAATATCAGAAGATAGGAAAAAACAGTATCAGAAACAACTCATCCAAGATAAGATCAATAACACAGTTAACCTCATCAAATGAAAGAAAATTACAAACAAGCAGGTACACTACATAATAAACCAGGTCTTATACCCAGCAGTCGAGTATCTCCTCAACAACATGACCCTTTCAGAACAAGAATGTGACTGACTAAACAGCAAGATAGTTAAAATCTTTAAGCACAAAATCAACTTATCAAGAATAGCCCCCAACACCATCATTCATGCAGACTTTGGATATAGACTTTTCAACCTATAGAATAGATAGGTCCTGCTATATGGAAACAACTGGTCCAAAAGAATTAATGGCTTCAACACATGCAGCAAAACAGCATGGATCAGATTACAACAACTTCAAAACCAGTATTGGTCAAATACATCTATCTTAAAAGACAAATATCCCTTTTGGATAAAAAAATGACAGAACCTTACAAACGATATCCTCAATAAGCTTAAGGTACAGGGTATTACATTTGAGACAACAGAACACATGACCCTATATATTACCCCTCAAGGAGGGAAGACAGCGATCAAAGACATGATATCAAAAGAATGATATAATCAAAACAAACCAGCGTTAAAGAAAAGAGGTATTCTTTTTAAAGAACAGCTTATAAATGATGATTTATCAAGACCCCTCACATGGCAGCAACTCAGAACACACAAAGGCAGACAGGGAAGGACTCCAAGATGGTTTCAAGACCTATGACAAATTATATGTATAAACCCAAATCTGAACTTATACACAAATATATCAGATTCCTCTCTCAGCAACACAAATAATAACATATATAATAACACTCTAGTACTTTCATCTCAGCCACTGACAATTATCAAATGGATAGCTACAGAATCAGATAGAGAGATCGCAATATATAGAAAAAAGAGAATGGTAAACTCAAACAAGATAATAGTCAATCACATGACATCACTTTCATCATCGTCACCCTCTTCAAGTGTAAATAATGTCGAAGAAACAATCAGCAACTAAGGAATCAATATAAAGAACAAGATCAATGCATAGCAGAACTGATCAGGGCAAGAACTGTCAATATAACTGCAAATAACAGCTCCAAACCAAATAATCTCTATCAAGATCCAATAACAGAACAATAGGGCACATGGAATAGGTTATGCTCCACTCCCCAAGGAATTAAAAAAGCACTGCAAGAAAGAGAAATAGCACTAACAACTCCAGGGAAGACACCACAGATCCATATAGATTCACTCTCAAAAACAATATACTTAATACGTAGTAGACTAGTCAAATATCAAAATCTCACAAACCAGCTTACAGTTATTGCAACAGAAATCAGTAAACTCAACAATCTAAGGCTATATACAGATGGCTTCTTCACTAGACACCCAGAAAGAAGTAGAATGGGTTTAGGTTGGATCATAACCACGGAAGATGGAAAACAAGTAGCAGAATTCCAGACAGAAACACATGACATCTCCTCATCCACAAGAGCGGAACTAATGGCCATACTAATAGCAATAAGCATCATCAGTCCCAACAAAACTATCATCATCCTTATAGACAGCCAAGTAGAGATCAACATACTAAAAGCGTCCACAACTAGGAAGAGACACATAAGGAAAACAAACCAGTCAAATCAAATTCTTAGTAGCACTATCATAAATCTCATCGAAATCAAAAGATTGATAGTTAACTGGATAAAAGTCAAAAGTCACTCAGGCATTCCAGGCAACAAGAAAGCAGACCAGTTGACAGCTACAAGTATCACAGACAAACCCAAGCACATCATAACAGTTAATACATGGATGGCAACAACAATAAACATCCTTACTAGATGGAATTAAAAACAATATGACATTGCAATTAAGCCCCTAACAAGGCAGATCCTTAAGAACAAATGGGCAAGTAAATAGCGAACACTGCGCAGGAACTAGGACTGGCTGAACCAAAAAAAATCCAGTGAAATCCACTGGTCCTTAACATTCGAGCTTCTAATGACAACTAAAATTATAACAATAACAACCAATATGAGAAACCACACAGACCGCTCCTTCAGAATCAAAACATGGATGGGAGAACTATATATCTTGAACAAACTAAATGAAAGACATCCTGATATATATTTGAACAACAAGGGTAAGATCTGTAAATAGCACGGAGAAACGAACCACCATATTTTTCAATGTGATACAATACAAACAAAACTTCAGGAAGATTACCTATAGGCCCTAACAGAGGAAAGTGCAACAAGAGCTGAAGGCAAATAAACAGAATCGATTTAAAACAAATGAAAAGAACATCAATTATACAGGAGTACAATGAAAACATCCAAGCATGGCACCAAGTTGAATGGAAGGACATCATCAAGGGAGTCATAACACATGGCATGATCCAAGTAGCAGAATCTATAACCAAAGATAGAATTAGAGCACTAGATGCAATTAGAGAAGCAACACACAAATTCTGGCAAGCCAAGTGAGAAACATGAAAATAAAGATGTGACATTACAATTAGTTGGGAAAAAAGTCAAAACATAGGGAAAAAAACTCAAGTGCAGGAAGGGACAGGCCAAACGAAAAATATAGCCAACCATCAAATAATACCACAGAGTCCAGACTTACCAACCACACAAGTCATTAAATCCTTCAAGTCAGATCCAAAGCCTGAACGAGTCCAAATAGATCTAAACAAATATCTTAAGGACAGGTTTAGATGACTATACATAGAACTTACAAATATCATAATAGAGAACACCCTTAACAACAATTACTTCACTTTCTTTTTCTTTTCAATCAATATTAGTACTAATGGAGTCTTGACACGCTAGCACCCATCAAGATGGACTGCAACAAGTTACAAGGTTTCTAATAATAGAATACTGAGTTATAGTGTTTTTTCCTTTCATAAATATATAGACTTGCAATTAAATTTGTGTATATAAGCCTGTATTAATAAATAAATAAAAACTCAATGGCAGGACTTCGCCAGTTAAAAATATATATATATATATATATATATATAATTTTCTTTTTTAATACAGTATATATACAATTAATTACTGTATTTTAATTAATTTTTATTTATTGATTTTAATTGTTAAAGATTGAAGATTTATTTATTTTTTATTTATTTAATATATATTAATAGGTTTTTTTCTTTTTTTGAAATATATAATTAGTTATTTATAAATTTTTTTAAAATAAATTTCATTTATTTTTGTAATAATTTGAGTATATTACTTAAGTAAACTTTGGTTTTTTTTATATTATTTGAAATATTTATTATTATAACAATAATTTGTATATTTTATTTTTATTTATATAATAAATGTTTAAGATAGGGTTTATAGTTTTGTTTTTTGCAATATAAAAACTATATTTATTTATGTTGACTTTAGATTTATTTATTTTTTTTTTAATATTAGACATTATTATTTCTTTATTTACTATAGTAACAATTTATATTAAGGAAATTTTTATATTGATTAAAAAAAATTTTTTTAATTATATCTAGAAATATATTTTTTTCTTATTATTATAAATAGATTATATGTTAATTTGAAATTTATTTTTTATGAAATATTAATTTATTTAATTTCAAAATTTTTATATTAATTTTGTTAAAAATTATATACAGTATATTTTTAGAGTTGGTACTATTTTTTAATTCAAGTGTTAATATTTTTTTAATTGATAATTTATTGTAAAACCTATAGTTTATTTTTTTTGTTATATTTTTTTTAATGATTATTTTAAGATATCAATGGTATTTTTTTTTCTTTATTTATTATTTGAAATATTTTAAATCTTACTCATAGTATCTATAATAAAATAAAAATAATATTAATAAATAAGTTATATGAGAATATTATAATCATATGATATAGAATAACTTTATATATATAATATATCGTTTTAATATCTTTCTGTTTTATTTGTATTATTTTGATCTTTGTTTGATTTAAATATAACTTAATTATTTTTACTTACTAATATTATATCTGTTATTAAGATATTTTATATATTATTATTATTTATCATATTCTGTTAATCTGTTGTGATTATTGATTTTATTAAATCTAATTACTTTGTTGAACTGTTATAATAAATTTTTCAAAATTTTATTTGTGTATTATGAAAAATACATAATATACTGTATTTTAAAAAATAATGAGTTAAGGATAATAATTAATATTAAAATTTTAATTTAAAAATATTAATAATTATTTAAATATAAATCAAGATAAATAATAATTATTTAACAAATAATAAAATAACATTAATCTTAATAAGTATGTTTTGTATTATATTTCAAATAATTTAATTTCAATATAAATAATAATAATAATTATAACAAAAAAGATATTTAAGAAATGACCCAAGAATAAGTAAAAAAAAAATTAATCAAAAATTTTTTAATTAAATATAGTTTTTATCAATTTTATGTTTTTTAATAGTATAATTGAATTTAAATCAAATTAACCGATTTAAACTAATATCAAGATTTTTTTTTTTTTTTATAGATAACAACAAATTTTTAAAAAATAAAAAATCAAATATTTTTTATTCAAAAATATTAATATTTTTAAATAAATAACTACAAAAAAGTTATTTAATATTATTTTTTTAAATTTTATTTCTACTAAAATGAAGAGTTAAGCTTTATTTTTTAAAAAAATCTATCAAAGTTTGTATCATAATGTTTTAATGATCTATTATTATCTATAGATCTTTATAATTATAATACTTTTTTATAAAAGAATAAATTAGTGGATAAATAGATACGTATAAAAATAGAATTAATATAATGTAGAGATATTGATAAATACTGTATATTAGTAATCAATAAAGACATTATACTGTATATTGTATATGTATACTAATGTTTAAAATACAAAATGTTATTGGCAATAAAAAATAATGATATTATTTAATCGAAAAGAGTCATAAAACCTGATTGTATTCTGGTTCATTTTAATATGCCGATTTAACTGGCCAGGCCAATTAAGTTAATTAAACTGTTTGCATGTCCAAGACCAGCCGTTCTACGAGTCCTGTGAAATTCCGTGTTACCAAGATAAGCCGAACGTGCTCCTAGCGAATTTTTGATTTGACCATTAACTGCGAACAAAGATTTTTTATTTTCATGGGGAAAGAAATCCACATGTAATCTGAATTTTGCACCTACATATTTATTTATACTTGCGAGGATTGCACAAGAATTAGTCCGGTGTTTTTTCATGCCAGTTGAGCCGTAACATGGAGAAGACTAGTTAGTTCTACAGGACAATGGATCTTGAAATCATGTTACCTCTCCATTTTCTTTTTCCGGGGACATACAGTATGTGCGTTCAGACTTACATTCGGATAACGTCGATAATAAACAATAAGAAATTTGGGTTTTCTGAAGTCTGCATTGTTCGCGTGGCCATAATTTCCTCGCTTTTTGAACCATTCAATTATGCGAGGAAATCATCCAATTTTTAATTCGATATGGTCAATGCACATTTTACCGTTGCAACTCCTTACCATATTTCCAGTTTTTACGATGCAGCATTTGATCGTATAATTACACTGCTGACGAAATTTTGATCGTACTGTATATGCACATAATATATGAGGCATCTCAATAACCGACGAATGATTGTTTCCGATTAATTCCCATGGATGAAGAATAATGAAAAGACAGGTCACATCTCTCTCATGCCAACATGCCAATTATACGGAGCTATTTCCTATTTTTAACACACGCTTATAAACTTTAAGACGACTATGTTGTGACCTAACCGAAAATCAGATTTAATGAGTCCACAAAATGTCGTGTTCTAACCATACAAGTAACTGAGAGGAAATAATCAAATTGTTTAATCTCAGATCCGTGTTTTATAGAGGACACGTTCTTCACTTTTGCCAATACATTCGTTGACAAGTGATATCTAATGCATAAAATTTTAGATTATCGACATTAATACTATGTTAGGAAAATCGAGGCCTCGAGGTGATTTAGTAAGTCCTATATAAAAATTCTTTGAAGGAGTGTGGTTGTATCCTGAAAAGGGTATCGAAATCGTTAGGAATCGGCAATTATAAAGTCTTTAATCATGTGATGTGATTTCAGAACTCGAGATAGTTTGCACGACTAAATCAGGATCCGTATTTTATAAATGAAGGTTTTTTATTCGCACCATTTTTCTCAGTCTCCTTTAAGGCCTTATCTTGTAAAAATAACAGAGAAAAAAAAAAAAAGGAAAAAAAAATTTTTTTTTTTTTATTTTTACAAATCATATAAGCCAAGGTTCGTCTTGATAAATTTGTGCGCTCTCAACACGAAAAAGGAGTGGTTTCTTTTATTGCGCGGACTTTGATAAAAGTTCGTTTATTCTCAACGTTACCACTATTCCCTTTAATTTGCCACGTGAATTTTTACACACCATTTCCATGACGAAGCAAAAATTTTGTCCAAAGAGAATGTCATATATAAGCAGCAATGTATTAAAAAATGTTTTATCTTTCGACATCCTCCACAGAAGATGACGGAATCATCATGGTTTACATGTCTATCTGCATTATTATGTTCCCTCGGATTCACTTCATGGAATTGCAACAGACCGATCATGGCGAGAATCGGATTCTCGGTAAGTGTCATGTTACTGATTCTTATATGCCAGCATTCACGAACTTACAATTTATCATTGATTTTTATCGAAGATCATTTTTCTTCTGAATTCGACGGTATGTTGCGAATCATCTGTGAACGTGGCTTTTTGATAGATAATTTCTAAACTGGATTAATTTTGCTGTCAGTTTGCATGGTTGATGATGTCTGATTGGGCCATAAAAAAACTCAGAAAGAAAACAAACAATTACTTGGATCTGAATTGTCCGAATGAGGATTGTTACGGCGTAATAGCGGTATACAATTTTAAAATGCTTTACGTTGTGCAAAGTAGAAAATCCTTTTGATCACTGAGCACGTTCATTTTCTGCAGGTTCACCGGATTTGCTTCTCTCTCTCTCTCTTTCATTTTATTCTAGCCCGCCTAGTTATTGGTGTTAAAGATAAACGCGAAAAATGGGCTTTGATACAGAATGGGTAGGAATGCTTTCACGTTTAAATTCTATTCCGTATCAATCCATCACGTGACTAACCACTTTTTTTTTTAAAAAAAAAAAAAAAAAAAAGTTGGTGGGGGGCAAAAATCTTATTATGGATTTCCTTGGTTGTAGCATCGTTCTTCGTACCAAATGAATTCTTTATGTTCTGGGGAAATCTTGTTTCGATGGTCGGTGCCGTCCTCTTTATTCTTCTCGGGCTAATTCTTTTGGTCAACTTTGCGCACAACTGGGGTGAGATGTGCATCGAAAAAGCCGAATCTTCCATAAACAGCAAAGTGTGGAAATACATTCATATATGGTCGACGGTCATGATGTTTACCGGAGCACTTATTCTCAACATTATGGTGTGCTTCTACTTTGCAGATGACGAATGTATTCTAAACATATTTTTTATAACCTCAAATGTAATATTGTGCGTTATTGGAGTTTGCCTCTCCATACATCCGGCGGTTCAAAAAGGAAATCCCAGGTCCGGACTTTCACAGGCTTCGATGGTGGTGCTTTATTGTACCTATCTCGTTGTGAGTGCAGTCGTGAATGAACCAGCAAATCATATTTGCAATCCGCTGATTGGTGGCCATAAGGCACGAAAGACTACGATTGCTCTTGGTTCCATGTTTACCTTCCTGGCGCTTACTTATTCAACGTCAAGAACCGCAATTGAGGGAAAGAAGTTAATGCTTGGTGCAAATCATTCCCAAGTCAGGGATAACGATACGGAGAATCCGTTAAGGATCGTCAGAGCCAACGGCGAAAAGTCCGGTTATTGTTCTCATGAAAAATGGTATGTTCAAATTCACGCATTGCATAACCTGTATGAAGAAAAAAAGCTTAGTCTGAATTATTGATGTGAATTAAAAATTCTTCTAGTATCAGTAATACACTACCGACATGTGGATCGCAAATAGATGAAAAGCACAATGTCGCGTATAGTTATGAATTTTTCCATTATGTATTCGCAATCGCTTCAATGTATGTGGCAATGTTGTTGACTAACTGGTAAGCGAATTGTTTCATGGTGATTTTTTTTCAACAAAAAATCCGTACCAAATGTTTAACTTGTCATCAACCATTTTTAGGAATACGGTGAACATGACGGGTAAAGAGAAGCTGGTTGAAATAGGGCATAGTTATGCAATTGCATGGATAAAGGTCATGTCAAGTTGGATATGCTTATTTATTTATTATTGGACATTGTTGGCTCCCGTATTCCTGCCACATCGATTTAAAGTAGGCCTTTTTGGTTTTGGGTTTTGGGGGGTTTTTTTTTTCCTGCTATGTACTTTGTGTGTTTAAACTTACTGTTTCACTGGTTTTTTTTTTTTTAAAAAAAAAATAAAAGAAGTACGATCACGCCACCTCGGAAATATCAGAAAAATCAGAAAAGTCAGAAAAATCAGTATTGGTAAATAACATCCACAAAGTTTGATTTTTTTTTTTAAAAAAAAAAAAAAAGAGGGAGACGTTTTGATCAAACAGTTTACGAAATCAGTATCACATATTCGAACTTTCTATAGCGATAAATAAATACAAGCGTTTCATTTTTTTGTTTTAAATTTCTTTCACATGTATTATAATTTATTTCATTAGAATAGAGGCATACAAATCAGCATCAAAGTAAATAATGACTTTTTTAAAAAACATAGATGGATATATGAATTATAATAAGTCATTCCTGCTTTAGACAATTAGCTATAACTATATATTTTTTAAGACCTTGTATACAGTAATTAAGACATGTCATCCGGTCGATCGACTTGGTGATCCTAGGGATCTCGAAATCAATTGTAGATTTTTTTATTTACTCAATTATCTTTGATAATTCTTAAAGCTATTACTCTCGATTATTAATTGAACATATGTAATTACAATCTTAATCAAATTTATTACCTATTATATACTGTACATTGTTATGTTTAAATAAATAAACAAATATATATAGTATACTGTATATCATAATAATTATGATGGTTAACTTTTTTATAGCTATGATATCATTTTCGAAATCCAACATCAAAAATTTTAGCATCCTTGATATCCTTAAAGCATCCATATAACAAACAATTATTCTAAATACAGTATAAATAGTAACAAACTGTCCTCAATAATCGATAATATATATATATATATAGTATATACTGTATATTGTATTTACAGTATTTTTGAATTTGTGTATACAGCCGAGATATCAAAACTTGGAATATATCAAATAAAAAATGACTGTTTAATCAATAACTTGGCTTTACTTTGTTCGCATATACAGTATACCGTATATCATTTATCAATTACTGTAAATTATATCAATAATTAATATAATATTATACGACATACTGTTTAAATCTTAAAAATAATAGATTAATTATTTTTTTTTTTTGCAACAATGTATAATCACTTTCAAAATTTTAAATCATCTGGCACGATTACAGTAGATCATAAATTGGAATTACTTTATTACCTTTTTAATTTTAATTTTTACTTTCCAATTAAAAAGAATATAAATCATTTGTTTTTAAATCTAATTTCTGATTTTATTATTGTTATCATATAAAGTTTTTGTAAATCGAGCTATCATCTATTTATAAAAAAAAATATATATTTTTTAATGTAACCTTGAAGATAATATTTTATTTTCTACAAATTTGATTTAACCTTTAATTTATAAAATAATGGATTATCAATAATTATTATTGTTATGTTGTATTTATGATTTATTTTTAATTAACTATAAAATTGATCTTACAAGTGATTTTTTTAAATTGTTTTATACATTTTAAATTTATTTGTTACTATCTTTTTTTTTATGCAATTATTATTTAAAGATAATTTATTATCATATTTAATTATTTTTTATTTTAAAATTAGAATTTTATAGAAATTAAAAATACAATCAAATTTTGAATTTTAAATTAGAATAAAATTAATTACAAATAACTAGGTGACATATAAATTTTTTATGAATTTTTTAATAAATAATAATTTAAAAAAATTTTAAATACATAAATTTATAAAGTCTATTTTAATTAGAAAATAATTTTTAGATAATGAAATTATAATAATTAGATTTTAAAATTTAAAGATAATTATATTTACAAT
Source organism: Acaulospora colombiana (assembly GCA_910592055.1). NCBI lineage: Eukaryota > Fungi > Glomeromycota > Glomeromycetes > Diversisporales > Acaulosporaceae > Acaulospora > Acaulospora colombiana. Next base: position 15,872 of record CAJVPT010003072.1, read on the forward strand.
AATAGAAATTAAATAATTTAAGTTTACAGTTTGAAACAAAACTTTTTATTCTCTTTTTTTTTTTATTCCATTTTTATTCATAATTTAATATTTAATATTTTTTTTTTAAGTACCCGTAGCCAGGCTAGATCATCAGTTTATTAATCAAATGAAGACAAAAGTATATTTTCATTCGAGCAGCATGA
>CAJVPT010003073.1:0-16054 GCA_910592055.1 Acaulospora colombiana
AGTTGTGAATGTCTGTTACTAGGTATTGTATTAAAGTTTGTAATCACTTAATATAAGCCATTATTAATATAGAAGTTGTCATGAATTTCATAATGAAGCCAATGATGAATCAGTTAGGTCTTCTAATATATAAAAAATCTATGATTTTCATAATCACAATTATTGGTATATGAACCAAAACACTACCATAAGAGACTCAAAGGTCAATATGCAAGAAATAGATATTCTGTATCCATTTCAGATAATTAATTCAAAGGAAAAACCTTATTATTAGAAAATGACTGGTTCAAGACAGTTCAGATGTAAATTAATATTGATGAACAGAAATAATAATCTGATACTTGGGTAAAGTTATAAAAATTCCAATTTCAAATGATACTTCTTATAACTTACTTTTGAAGATAGTGATGATGAAGAAGATTACTGTGATAATATTGAAGATAAATTAATGGATACCCTGTTCTACAAAAAGAAGATATTGAGAAGGTGAAAAAATATTACACTGATAACATTGTAGAAGCTAAAGCAATGGGTGCATTTAGTTATAACAATAGTTTCATGATCTATCTATCACAAATTGAAGAATTATCTACAATTGATGAGGAAAATATTGATAAAACTACCATTATATGAATGATAGAATAGGCAAATGTCAATAAGGAACTAAAAAAGAAGACAAAATGAAGGCTAGTAGATTGTTAGAAGAAAATAGAGATATTTTCACTCAAATAGTGGATGAATTAGAATAAACTAAGGAGTTATACCATGTAATCAATATGGATAATACCATACTAATCAAGTAGCAAGCATATTGTATCATGCCCAGTACTCAAGAATTCATAAAGACTAAATTACATCAACTGATAAATAAGTAATTAATATGAGAATCCAAAAGTCCTTGGATCTCACCAGTTGTAATTGTTCTAAAAAAAGAGAAAAATTGAGATTATGTGTTAATTATAAGAAATTGAATGCAGTATCAAGGAAAGATGCATACTCTTTGTCTCACATTGATGAATTACTGAAGACTTTTGCTAAAGCAAGTTAGTTTATCATATTAGATCTAATGAGTGAATATTGACAAGTCATCATGTATAAAATTGACAAACAAAGATTGCATTTATCAACTTCTTTGAAGTATATGAATTTAATGTGATGTAGTTTGGATTATATAATGCCTCAACAATATTTCAATATTTAATGGACAAATTATATACTAAGTATATTGAAAAGTCCATGGTCATATATCTTGATAATATTATTGTGTTTTTCAAGACCTTTAGGGATTATCTGAAACATATCAAAATAATATTTGGCAAATTAAAGAAAGCTGGTTTAAAGCTAAACCTGGAAAAGTGTACTTTCTTTTGGACAGAAATCCAGTTTTTAGGACATATTGTAAAAAAAGATAGAGTTAAACCTGACACAGTAAAAGTGAATAAAATCAAGAACTTTTTAATACTAAAGAACTTAAAGCAATTGAGAGAATTCATTGGATTGGCATCATATTATCGATGTTTTATCAAGAATTTCGTGATTATTACTTGACCATTACATTATTTGTTAAAAAAGTGAATCAAATTTGAGTGAAAGAATAATCAAAATCATGCCTTCAAAATATTGAAAAGAAATTTGATTACTAGTTTTGTATTGTGCTATCTCGACTTTACTAAGACTTTCTTTATGTACACATTATATCTGGGTTTGATCTAGAAGCAATTTTAGCACAAAAAGATGGGAATGAAAAGAATTTATTATTTTCTATACTAGTCGAGAATAAACTATGTATAAAAAGAATTACTCAACAGCAGAATTAAATTGTTTAACTATTATTTGAATAGATGAGAATTTTTAGTACTATAATTGACTGAATTTATTTATAATTGTTACCAATTATATGGTATTGCAGTGGCTCAAGATATTGAAGTTGACTGGAAAATGGGTTTGATAGATATTCCATTTGCAGCCATATAATTTTATTATGAAATACTAAAGGGGAAAAGAGCACAATAATGCTGATGCATTATCATATTTTTAATTAAATCTCTTAATCAAAGTATGAAAAAAAAATTTTTTAGAAAGTTTATTAAAAAACATATAAATAGCAATAAGAATGAGATCAGATGATTAGACTTGTAACACATTGATTCAACACACTATATATATTTAAAGGTATATTTATAGATACACAAATTATTAACTTTATTGAACAGTCAAATAAAAGCAAGAATATAGAAGAAGAGTAAATTCTTTGAATTTCAAAATAGTATGCTATATAAAAAGAATTGTCCAAATAAGAATTACTTATTGTATGTAATCCAACAACATAAAGTTGAGCCCATATTATACCTGACACATTGACATTCCTTAGAAGGACACTTTAGAAAGAACACAATATTCGAGAAGATATGAAATGACTACTACTGACTCCAAATGTATACAGATATATAAACTTATATATAGCAATATAATTAGTGTAATAGGCATAGAAAAATACATGTATCTGCTCCTTTACACTCAATATCTATGGCTGTACTATTCCATCAAATTGGAATTGATTTCATTGAACCCTTATCAAGAACACTGAGATTAAATAAATATATTGTAGTTTCGATGAATTATATAACAAAGTGACCAGAAATCAAACTTATAAAAAAAGCCAATATAGTAACAGTAGCTGATTTTCTGTATCATAATATTATTTGCCACAATGAATATTCACAAATTATCATGGCAAACAGAGAGACTCTTTTTTAAAACAGCATAGTAGAAACATTATTAAAAAAAAATGGAGATCATTTATCTTTTGTTAATACTATATCACCCAAAGACCAATAGACTCATATAGCAGTTTAACCGGATCTTATATAAATTGATAACCAAATTTGTTGAACACATAACTAATTGGGACTTATTAATTCCATTTATTCTCTTTGTTTATTAGACTGAAAAGCATACTTCAACAAAGTTGATATCATTTTATTTATATAAAGCCTGTCAACTGTATCATCCTAGTTTAATTGATGAATTGTTAGAAAGAACAATTCTTCAAAGGATTTTTGAACTGATAGAGCACTTGCCTCAGACTCGTGAGATTGCCATCTGTAATATATGATAAGTCCAGGCCTGACAAAAAGTGTATCATAACTCGAAATATAAGAAACATATCATGTTTAATATTGGAAATAAGGTATTGATATATTGAGTAGCACTTGAGCATTCTCAGAGCAACAAGTTTAGATCAAAATAGCAAGGCCCATTTTACATACACAAGTGTCTTCTCAACAATGTGTATTGGTTGTATACTTTGAATAGATGACTATTGGTAATCTCGTTCAATGTCCAAATTCTTAAGCCTTATTATGAAGTTATACCTATGAATCAATTTATGTGCAGACACATAAGATAAGTGCCAGAAAATGTTATGGATCATGTAAGTAACACAATTTATATATAATGGTCTAGAATCCAAAAACCTGAAAGTCTAGCATAAAAGATTGAGTGTTATAAGGTAAGAAACTATAGATTAAAACTTGAGTACTAATAAGAGAACTATATGTATCTGATAAAGTATGAAAAGTTTAGCAAAGTTTGGGATTAGTATAGTCAATTATAAAGTAGATAGTTTATTATTAGTTAGAAAAGTATAAATAGCTTACTAATATATGCTGAGAAGGTAGTACTGAATGTATTAGAAAAACAGCCTTCATTGTGAATATAAATAAGAGTTAATGATATATAAAGAAACAGAACACAAATAAAGAGACACTTAACTTTAGCCAAGTCAATTACCACACCTTTGTCTTCCCTAAGTGTTCTTTATAGAAGGTGTTCTCTTCTTTGTATCAGTTATAAGTATTTGTAAGTCATCTGGGTTATGTGAAGTGCTATAGATTAGTAACAGACTCATTGGATTAGCCCATGATATTATATTGATATGCCAGAAGATTTGATTTATATAGGAGTTTTAATGAGATCTTTTAACTCTTTTTTAGCCTTGCCTGGAAATATTCTATATTGCAGAGTACTTGTGGAGCTATCCTTATTTTTCTTGGATGATATGTATATTCTTTCTACTGGAACTTGGATGGTATATTGCTTTTTTGTTGCAAAGGTACAGGTTTCTAGTGATATGTCTTTTTCTTTATTTAGGAGACACTTGATACATATTTCTAGTAGTAATTGTTTCTTATTCTGATTTAATGTTTGAAGACTACAGTGTTGAGGCTGTCATTGCATTTCTTCTTGCCAATAACTTCTCTGTTCTGCTTGAATATTGCTTCCCAATATAGTTTGTATGAGTTTTCCATTACTAGGAATCTGCCTTGATTGTACATTTGATGGTTACTTGTTTTATTTTCTATCCTATCTTGTACCTTAGCTATAATTATGAGGCTCTCTATAATTTCCTTGTACCATTTTGAGATATTTATTTTCTATAAATATTAAGTTATGTTTCTTTAATGTTTATCTATATTATTGATATACTGATTTTGATATTGCTTCTTCAATTATATTATTTATCTTTTTTATTTTCTGAGGGATTGTGATCCTTGGGTTAAAATGCAATGAAAGCTATGTTTTCTTAGTATCTAGAGAATGTCATGATTCAGATTTTATCCTATCTTAAGGAATAACTGTATAAGATATGTTGTTACTATATTAGTTAACCAAAAAAATTTTTGTAGATTTTGTAATCCTATCCTATAGATTTTTCATATCTTCTATTCTTTGCAATCAAGTTCTTGTGTAAAGTTATAGTTGTCTGTTCCATATATGACTCAGGTTGTGTTTAGTATAATTGTATAGCAAAGTATTGAAAATTGTGTTGAAAAGGTCACACTTGTGTTTGTACTTTGTTGTGTGTTTTACCATTAAAGCATTGTACCCACCTTTGGGAAGTATCATGTCATTGAGCAGATACTCTATATTAAGTATAAGTATATAATTTATTATATATCTCATTTGTTTATCTATAGTTGCCTTCTCAAAAAACTCTTTCCTGCAGATCCTTTTTCTCTTAAAAATTTCCTTTTTAGGCAATTTTAGGAAATAAGAAGAAAAGTGAATGGAAAGATGAGTTCTCCTAGAGACTGAAGAAGTCCATATATCCAGGGCAGACCCAACTATAATGAGAACACCCTAGCGAAAGGTAACACAAGATTGCTATGCAAAGAAACCCATACGGAGACAACAAAGTCAAACCCAAAAAACAAAGGAAAAGAGAGAGAAACCTTCACAGAAAACACTAGAAACGAACAACAAAGGAACCAGAATGTCAGCTAAGCTTCAACTATAGGTATAGAAACCACCAACGAAAATAAAACCAATCAGAAACAATTAACTTGGAGTGATGAAGTGGAAGAAATGATCATACAAGATACTCAACTGAACAATAGCAATCAGAGTAGAAATATTCAAGAAATCGAACAAAATAAAGACTCTTCTGCCACATCCACAATAGCAAGAATAGATGACTCAGACATAGAGATAGAGGAATCAGGTAACAGCAGCCAGACAAGATCCAGATCTAGCGGGCAGTGGCATGAAGTCTCACGCAGAAACATATCAGCTGGTAGAGTAGACAAACCCAGACCAAGATTACTGATCGATCCAACAACAAGATTTGGAAGAGAAAGAGTCAAGACAGGTATTAAAGCATCAGAAGTCCCAGGAAGAACTACCAACCAAAAGACTGCACATATTGCAAAAAGCCTAAACACATTCACTGGCCTTCTCTCTACCCGCAGCGAAGAAAAAGGAGAAGAGGAACACATCATTGTCATTTTTAGTGATCACCATACTACAGAAGAAGCATGCAACACTATCTTACTTGAAATGGATGGGGCTCATCTTGAATATATGGCTTTCACATTCTCTAGACCTAATAAAGAAAACAGTATCAGAGTATGGAATATCCCCCGGGACACAAAATTCATAGAGATACAACAGACCTTTGCCAAATTTGAAGAGATCATCAATATCGACATGTCTACACAGCAAATGTGGCAATCAGCAGTCATTACCTATGCAGACAAACAGGTAAAAGAAGACCTAGTTGTCAAATGGAGTATTCTTTTATGCTCAGACTCAGTCGGAATTTTTGACGCACAATGGGACATGGACCAAATGAAAGCATGTGGAAGTATCGCAGTCAAATTAACAAACCTACCCCCAACACTATAGCTTTTGATCTCAGACTCACCTGTAAACAAACTAGGGCCAAGACATGTTACATTCCCAGGCACATGTCATACAGGTGCAAGCAGTTTGCAATCATTGGTTTCATGAATCAAGAAGACCTGAAAGCAGCAATAGCACATAACATTCTCCTTGAAGAAACCCAAGCAGAATGAAAACCAATCGATATGAAACTGTGTACTATTTGTAGAAACGCAACACACTTAGTCACCCAATGTCCAATCAAAGAAAGAAGGACACACTGGAATCAGTATAATGCAGAACAAGCTAACAAATTCAGTAAACTATACAACAGGTTCAGGCCAGCACGTACTGAAACCATAAGGCGAAGGGCAGCTACACACAACAATCAAAGAAAGGCCAGGCCAGGCTCCTACACAGCAGCAGCAAGACTATCCAAAGAAGATGAAACACAGCACCAACCCCTCAATTAACCATGGCAGAAGTGCTACACATTCTTAAAACAATTAAGAAAGAGATACAAGAAATCAAAGAAGACATAGCGGACTTAGAGAAATGCATAGTTAATCTAGAAACATATGATGAAGATTACACCAAACAAATGGATGAAGACACCTTCCCTTCGGATACAGAAGTAGTCTCAGTAACAGACATATCACTCCAAAATAGTACTCAAGACATTTGTACCCAACAATAGCGTATTCAGTCATCCATGCAAAAACTTGACAAACACATGGATCAAATGTACAACACCGTACTCAATTCCATCTCAGGTAGCACACCCTCCCCCTCATATAAACAATAATGGATAGTAACCAAAGTATCATATCAACAAAAGAATCAAGTAATTCTAGAAACAGCCAAACAACAAACTCGGGTAATCCAACAAAAAAACAAACAATCCAATAATAACTTTAGATCATACTTCAGATACAAATAACATAACACCTAGTATAACAACAGATACAACAACATATAGAGAACATAAACCAATATGAAAAGTTGCAACATTCAACATTCAAGGCCTAGTAGAGACACATAAATGTGAAACATGGTTCAACCTATACGATGCAGCAGACTGGGATATTATAATCACTACAGAGACAAATGGCTTACACCAACAATCTAAACATTGGTAACACAAGAAATTCCAAATAATATGGACACACAAAGAAGCTCAAACCAGCGGACAAGGACTGAATATAATGTTCAACAAGAATATTACATACAGGATATACAACTATAAAACACTTGCAGGAAGACTCATCGCAACTGACCTGGCCTTCCCACACAAAGAAAAAATGAGAATAATTGGAGTATATTTCCCTATACAAGATGTGGAAGGAGAAAAGCAAATAGTACTCAACACTTTAAATAAATGGATCAAAGAAGCAACAGAAAAAGGATGGTACCTCTTGGTAGCAGGGAACATGAATGGAGTTCCCAATCTGGCAATCGACAAGCACAACAGTACAAAGACATTTAAGAAACATAGTTCTTCAGAAAAACAAATACAAGTTCTCTTGGACAACAACTTGGAAGACATATATAGAACACATAACCCAACAAAGAGAGAATATACTTGGAACAGAGGAAAAATTAGTAGTAGAATCGATCAAATATGGATGAGCCCACAAGCAACATGGCAATCAAAAATGGCCTCTATCTAAGACCTTACCACACCATCAATCCTCAGTGATCACATCACAATGATAGCAGAGATAGAAGTATGGAATATTAACACACTCAAACAAGCAACCTATTATAAACATAACTACAGGTACAACTGGAAAATTGCCACTTCTCAACAATGGGAAAGGTTCAGTGAATACATCGAGTGCAATATACAAATAGAATGCATGAGTCACCAATCCCTAGATCATAGATAGAACTGATTTAGCGACATTATCCAAAAAGCAGCAAAGAAATATATTATAAAAAAGAAATCCCACTGGAGAAAAAGATACCAATTCAAAGATACAGAGGAAGTACTGCTCATAATACAGTTACAAAAATTCCTTATGCAAGTAAGATAACAACAGACAAATAAGAGGGAAGAGGAAGTACATCAGCTACTCCAAATTCCAACAATTATACAAAGATCTATTCCAGGCCTGGTGATCACACTCAAGAAATCTGAAGCTGAACATCCCGATACATACCTCGAAGAATGGTGTAAAGTAATCCAAGGGAATATAAAGGCACACAAAATGGTTGCGAAGGTCATCTCTCACAGAAGACAGAACATTGCCATAAAAAGAAGAATCCAGTTCAGACAAGAATAGTATAATAGCGACAAGCGTGCCATGATTAACAGTATTCTAGAAAGACCCAGAAGACAGATACAATTAAATAAACTAATTGTTCAACAAAGAGAGAATGTGCAAATAATTACAGAGCCTGCAGAAATCAAGACCAAAGTAAAAGAGCACTTCTATAACTGGACATCACATAGAAACATCCAAAACCTAGAATGTCATCCCAAGTGGCAGTCTGAATACAGTCTCAAATCACACATTAAGCAGTACTATTACAAAGGCATGACGAGGAGATCACAACAGAGGAACTTGCACAGGCAATTAGGCAACGCAGCTCAAAGTCAGCTCCGGGCCCTAATCAGATACCATACTCTGCATACAAACACCTAAAGAACAAAGCAAGAGAAGAACTCAGAATAATTTTCAACTCAATTATCTGACAAGGCATTACACCTAGGGAATGAAGCAGGGGATACATATATCCCATACCCAAGTCCAAAGACTGGGCACTTAACCTGGACATCACTAGACCTATTACTTTACTTGATACAGGAAGAAAAATATTCACCAAAATTATCACGGATAGACTGGCAAAGTGCCTAACCTACAATAGGATACTGTCCGAACTAAACTGGGCAGCACTTTCAGGTAGTAGTACTCAAGACCCAATTCATATACTTAACAATATTATCAAACATACGAAAGAAACTAAACAGTAAGCCTGGATTTTGAGTCAAGATATGTTCAAAGCATATGATTCTGTTAATTTAGAAATGCTACAACTGGCACTCCAAAGGATCAAGGTACCAGATACAATAATAACAATTCTGCTCAGTATTTTCCGAGACTGCTACAATGCTATAATAACATGTCATGGACTAACAGGTAAGTATCAGGTAAGAGACAGAATAGATCAAGGAAACACAATATCTCTATTACTGTGATGCATTTTCTACAACCCACTATTATCCATGATCAGTCAACAATACAAAGGATATACAATCAGTTCTAAAACATGCACAGAATTAAAGACAGGATAGGAAAGGAGGACTACCAACATAGTGGTGAATGCATATATGGATGATACAATATGAACAATGAACAATAGAACAGACCTACAACGTATTATACACATAGCAGAAGAAGTTCACTATAATAACGACATCAAAATCAATCCTAACAAGTCACAGCTGATCATCATCAATGGTACAGAGGAAGATCTAGAACAAGGAGTACTAATGAATAACCAAAAAATACAAGAATGCCCTTCCAACACACCAGTCAGAATCCTAGGAATATAGTATGACAGCTCAGGATGCAAAAACTATCAAAAATTCCTAATAAAACAGAAGGTATTCTGCACACGTACACTAATTGGAATGAAAAGGATCACTGACAAACAGGCACAATATATAATCAACCACGTCCTGATGCCCAGTATAGAATATCTATGCAATGATATAGTACTAACCAGACAAACTTGTAATCAGTTAATGAGCAAACTGACAACAACATTTAAACACAAAATAGGACTCACCAACACAGTACCTAATAGCATGCTCTACAACAAATATGAATATAATATAATGCATATATGGGATAGACAAGTACAGCTACATGCCAATAACTGGTGCACCAGAGTAAACCAAAATAATATTACAGGAGACATAACATGCCATCGACTACAATCATTACAAAATATGTTTTGATCGATCAAAGATATATATAACCATATACAAGCTCCCTTTCTAGAATCAGAAAGAAATCTTATATATGACATAATCTGGATGCTTAGAACGTATGGTTTCACCTTCCACAAAGTCCAAACAGATGATTTCAAAACTATAAAAAGAGTTGATACTACTATCGAAGAAATAACAGATCCAGAGTTCTATAGAAAAATTCGACACAACTTAAAAAAACACAACATCCTGTTCACAGGACAACTTCTCAACAGTAAAAGAGAGAAACTGCTACACTGGTGCCAAATTATAAGGATCTACCAAAAATCAATACCAGGTCCCACCCCATCATAGTTCTTTACACTACAGCACAAATTACAGACATGGATGACCGACAAACAAGGGCAAATCAATTGCTTTCAACAAGAGTAAATTAATTGTTTTCAACAATGCATACCAACAACAGATACACCGACAACAAAACTACATTGGATAGCAATGGAAAAGAATACAGAACTAATCATTGGCAGAAAACAGAGGAAGATAGATAATAACTTAATAGTCTACAGGCACTATATACAGGTACCAGACGAATCTCCCCTAAACGAATGCACAGGATACAATATAAACCAACAGACCCAATTCAACTCTACATGTACCTTCACAGCCAACAAACAAAATACAGTAACAATCCCAGTACAACGGAGTAAAATCTCAACATGACCAAATATTATGAAGGTAGACAACATGTTCAGAAACAGAACTTCACCAAATTCAATCTCAACAATGCTTACAGAACAGGAATACAGACCAACAAATCACATGGTAGAAATACAAATACCTACTGAGAACAAGGTATCCGAACAGATTAGGAAAACATTGACTACAACACCTCTCATCCTTGAAGAACTAACTACAATCACAAAGCAAATTCAAAATGAGATCAATTTTGAGATATATACCGATGAATCCATGTCATGCCACTGCAATCAATATTACATGGGCTTTGGATGGATAATAATACCCAGGAACAATCAAGAATTTCATTTTCAAGGACAGATAGAAAACTTCCCCTCCTCAACTAAAGCAGAACTGATGGCTATACTTACAGCAATCAGTACACTCCCCTCATACAGCAGAGTCAACATACATACAGATAGCCAAGCAGCAATCAATAGCATTCAAAAAGTAATGAGAAAAAACCACATATACAATCTGTGAAAACAAAAAAATCTGAGGATTCTCCAACCTCTCAAAGATATAGTTACTGGTAACCACTTGAAGATCAACCTCCTTAAAGTCAAGACTCACTCAGGCAATAAATACAATGAACAAATAGACTTACTAGTCAAAATAGATATGCACCAGGGTATAATACCAAGACACAAAACAATTAGTATCTACTCCACAAAAAACTCGCAATTCACGCTATTACCTCAATAGGATGACAACACACTCGAAGTCCCCATCAAAACCATGGCCAAAGAACTGATCAAGGCAACACACTTAGCCAGATGGAGACTACTGAATAGAACAAGGATCGAATTCAGTGACTGGATCATCAAACATATACACTGGGATACACTCTGACCAATCTACAACTAACTAGAATAAGTGAACAACACATCAACTGGACAGACCAACAACAAAGGAGATTCAATTTATGCCTATGGAACGAAGAACTCCCAACAAAAACAAAACTCTATCAGAGATTTCCAAACTTGTACAAAGATGACAAATGCATATCTTGCAGATCCAAAGAGACAAACACACATCCTTTCATATGTCAGGATCATCGACAGAGAACAGAAAAGCTCATAATAAACACAATTATCAACAAAGTTAGACAACATAGCAGGATAAAAGACACAGAAGCACAAATTAACAATTACCTAAGAAACAATTCCTTGAAGTATACTGAATATCTCAAATGCACTATTAAAGGAGCTGTACTCAAAGAGACATACAACCTAATAGCCAGATGCATTCTGAACAAACAACAAATATACAATTGCATAAAAGAAATCAGACAAGAGACTAGCAAATACCTATACAACATTTGGATCCAAAGATGTGAGGAATTTCAGAAATGAAAAAAACTGCAAGGTATTACACGAAGAATTGAAAGAATATCCAAATACAGCACCCCACAGAAAAGTACACAGCTTAATACATTTGAAAAACACATAAAAGGCCAATATATAGACCTGATAAACAATTATATAGGAAAATACATAAAAAATATCACACATCCCTTCCACATTTTTACTATTTTATATAGCACTAGCCCAGCTTTGGCTGGTTAGCTCCCATTAGGATGGCAACAGGTCGCGAGGTGAGTTTCTCTATCGAACTAATTTGGTTAACATAGGTAGTTATAGCATAAAGTACATGTACATTTCTACTTAATCCAAATAAAGTAAGGCTGAGCCAGCATTTAAAAAAAAAAAAAAAATCTATAGTTGCCTTCTATTCATAAGCTTGCTGGTTTTCTTCACTTTTTCAGTTATAAACTACTTCTGATAACCTTTTTTTCATAAGCTGTCTAGTCATATCCCAAGCAATCTCATTGGTGTTCCTGGCTTGCTTCCCAAAATTGTTTCTTTTTTGAGTATAAAACTCTTCTCAAAATCTTCCAGTTATTCATTAATAATTATTAATTGTAATTTTAATGTATTAATATTGATGTTATTGTAATTGTAACTTTCTGTAATAATGTTCAGAATTCTTTGTATTTCTTCCGGAATATATACTAGTTATTTTGTGTCATCCATATATATAATGGACTTGATATTTAGGTGTTTTTCCTTATAAGGCCCATTGATATCTTCTTTAAGCTTTGTTATATACCTGTAATCTCTTCTCAATAATTCAATTTTAGTTAAGAGGGGGTTATAAAATATGTGCCACGGCAGGGATAAGATTGTATTTCCTTGATTATGCCATTTAGTACTTTGTAACTAAGGCTTAGTCCATATGTTGTTATGATTTAGTTCTCTCTTTCTCTGAGTAATACTTATATAATACTTATTATTTTTGATAGTAGCTTGATACATCTTATGATATATTCTAGCATTTCTCTATTGATAGAATTATAGACCTTAGCCATGTCTTGACTTAGAATCCATAGTTTTTTCCTTTCCCTATATACTTGTTCTATATACAGGTTAATTATATGTATAAGATTTTATATGCTGCTTTCTAATAGAGCTGCCCAATTGGACTTATTGAAGATATTGTGTTTTTTGCAGATGTATAATAGGAAGTGACTAATGATCTTTGTGAATATCTTTCTTCCTGCAATAAGTAGAGTGATGGGTCTGGTTATTTAAATTCTATTGTGCTATTCTATGGATTTGAGTATTAAAAATATGTATCCTTTGTTCCATTCCCATGGCATATTTCCTTGTAAGAGAATTCTATTATAGAGGCTTATGAGCCATATTAATGCTTTTGATCCAAGGTATTTGTAGGCTATGTATGGAATGCTATCTGATTCTGATACTGTTTTGAAGCTCCTGTCCTTTATTGCCTCTTTAATTCCTTTATGATAATATATTCTATAAGCCTATTATACCAGTTGTCTAGAATCCTCTTACTTAATGCATATTACCTTGACCATTTAGAAGAAATATCTACTGATATAGTTTTTCTGAGATAGATACATGCCATGAAATGTTCTGAAGCTTTTCCTTTAATCTCTTCTGGATCTATAATTATTCCTATCTGATTGTTAGATACTACTATGAGTTTATCTGTTACTATAGATTTATTAGGTCTTTTTATATGTTACTATATTTTATTATTTCTTTTATATTTTGTGATTATCTTTACTATTGTTTTGTATTGTATTATATACTCTTTACACATCTTTTTTCATTGAATCAGATAGCTTTGAAGGAAATTGGATTGTCATTCCTTTAGTTTTGCTATTAGTTCTGGAAAGGATTCTTGTATCTTGATTATCTATTTCTCAATCAACTGTTCAGTTTGCATATTGGATATATCTATATACCTCTGTATCAGCTCTAACAAAATTTGAATGTTCATGATCCTCCCATATATCATTAAGGTCTTTACTATATTCTTGCCTCTCTTTTGGAACTTTATCTTGGGTATATATTTGTTTGTTGCTTTCAGGATATATTGTTTAAAGCTATTCTATAGACTGTTTTTGTTTCCTTGCTCCATTATATTTCTTTATTGTATTCTTAGTTCAATTTTATCCCAGAAGTTTTTCTACTATTTGATATTTGTTTTATACCAGTTGTATTTGTGATTGCATATGTAAATTTTCTATTTCTTTTGCTTATCAAGTTGTCACATCTCTATTCTTGTGATTATAATTTCATAATTGCTTTTGTGCAGAGAGTCTAGATGGTTCATTATATAGAAGCCCCTTGATTGCCAGGTACTCTATAGGTAGTATCAAATTTGAATAATCCTACTAGTCACTCCTCTATTATTTCTTTATGTGTATGTCACTTGTATTAAATTATATATTTTGAAGGTGTTCTCAAAGTTTCTAGTAATTAACCATTCCAATAGTTTTGATTCTGACTGATGATTGTTTGACTTTTTTGGACTGTATCTTTTGTTGATGGAAGGGTTTGGTAAAACATTAAAGTCACCTCCTATTACTATGCATGCTATCTCTTTTTCTGCTTATGTTATTCATTCCTGAATTATGCCCTCTATTGCTGTCTTTTTCCTACCATCCTTGTTTCTTGGTAGAAGGTATACTCTTATTACCCTTAGTTTATATTTTCTTAAGAATACCATATCTATTGCTATCACTTTACTTTCTATTTCTTGTTTCTTGAAAATTTTGCCTACATATCTTTATGGTTTGTAATACATACTTCATGTTCAATCTTTCTCTTGAAGTCTAATGAAGTTATTAGTTGATATTCTTGTTGTTTCCAGTATTTGACCTGGTTCATATCTCTATTGATTTTTATGATTATAATGATTTCTCATTTATTCTCTGTACAAAATTTCATTTGCAGTTTGTATTTATTCTTCTCTACTATACCTCTTATATTGCATATTAGAATATTCAGATTGGATAGTTGTTTATTAATTTATTTTTGGAAAATGTGATGTTTTTATTTATGAAATTATCATTATCCTAAGTTGTCTATTTGTGAAGGTGTTGTGTACTTGAAACTGTATTGTTTGTTTTCTACTTTTTCCTCTTTGGGGATAATCTTGAATAGTATTTGTCATGTTATTAAATGCAGTTGTATCCTGGGAATCTGTCATTGGGAGAGCTTGAAAAGATTGATTGCTTCTTTCATTGGTGAGCTTATTTTGTTAAGCTGTTGTTGGTATATTTTCTATGTTTTTCTGATGTTTTAGATCTTTGTGCTTGTTTTAGACCATGTTCCTTACTATTGGTAGATATTGACTCTTCTAACTCTTCCATAAGTTTACCTATGCTCTTTGGATATTAATTGGTACACATTTGTTCTAAGGCATTGACCCTTTGTTCAGGTCTTGAAAGAAGTTCTTCAATTCCTTGATCTCCTTCTGGATTATTGATAGGACTTGCCAAATATTTTCATCATATTGGCTGGTGTTTGTATTCTGTTCATATTTTAGGATGCTTGTAAACTCCTGGGATTTTCATTTATTCTAGACTTTTTATTGACACTAGAGTTAAAGTTTGTTTTATATCAGAGTTGTAATAGAACTTTTGGATTGTTGAACCTATTGGTGTATTGTCTTGAGGGAAGGGATTCGGGTTTATTAGGGCATGTATACATATTGTCTTCTAATGAGCTACAGATGAGGCACAATCTTGTTTTGCGATTGACTTACTGAATTTAGATTCCTTTAATTATAGAGACTACTGATTTTGCACCTAGCAGTTCTTCTCTACTCTAAAAGATAAAGATGTCAAACCTTTTACTCAGTTGTTATTGTTTTGAGGGATATAGACAAACTTTC
>CAJVPT010003074.1:0-16052 GCA_910592055.1 Acaulospora colombiana
TTTCCTTTTCCTTGTAAAGTAAAGCTAGTATGATGCTGTGTTGCCTATACTTCTATTGATCGATAAGGAAGCTTTGGAAAGGTGATTGACTGTTGTAGTTTGTTGTTAAGTCCTAAATCTTTAAATGATAAAGTGCTTTTGAGACTGGCTTCTCTTTTCCAAGAAAATTACCAAATAAGAAAATTTTTTAGAAAAAAGAGGATCAGCGGAAGGAGTTTTTTTTTTTATTTTTTTTATTTTATTTTATTTTATTTTTATTTTATTTTATTTTTTTACCAAAACTAATAGTATAATAATTACTATTATTTATTTTAGTTTATATTCTCAAATATCATATAACTCAATTATATATTTAAAGGAGAAAATTCTTTCTCTAGAGATTCCTCAGGATTTGTTCAACAATAAAATTATCTTTAATCCAAAATTATTGTTCTGCCTCTCCTGCTTAAATCATTAGTGATAAACTTCTTTATTTATTATTATTCAAATTAGAAACTTTTACATATCACATTAGAAGTCTAACTTAGTTTTTCCCTGCACTAGTTCTCTGTCTCTATCTGATTCCTAAAAGGTGAATTGGATAGGTTGACAAATTGGTGGTAACTGTGAGATATACTTCTTCCACATTTTAAATAAAAGAAGAAAAACTTTACTTAGTATTGAAAGTATTTACTGAAGGGAAATTCCAGTGATTCAGAATCCAAAGTCTAGCAAGTATCAAGAGAAAGAAACCTTGTATATGCGAATTTAGTAATTACTTTGACAACAACTAGCTATATGACCAAGTATATCAATTATTTCTTGAAGAAGACCTAAGAAAAGGATCTTGTCCAGATGAATCTTGTGAAACTTGTTATCCTTTACAATATTCCAATATTTTTTTCCTATGATTTTGGAATTGATATCAAATTCAATTCTTTCCTATTTCCTATACTTCTAAATCTCAATATTATTTTACCTAATTAATCAATAATACTATTCATAACCAAGATTATATAGTTCATCAATTCATTTTTAGTATTAAATATTTCAACATTCTAATCTTTTATAGTATCCTCCCAAAAGTTATTCATGCAATCAACTCTTTTGAATATTTTATTGATACCACACCTTCTACATCTTTAGATGATTTTATATTTTCTTCTGTTCAGTTTAATTTTAACTTATTCTCACACCCTTTTAATCTACAGAATAATCTTTTATATAATAGTAAAAACTTATATTTATCATCTTTATTTAAAAACTCAAGTTCACAAGAAATATATCTTAATTTCGAAGATTTAAACTTAGAAACCCTTTTTCAAGAATCCTCTTTTATCAATAACAATATGGTAAAAACAAATGACAAAATTTATAACTTAGTTAATGAAAACATCCATGATACAGTTATGAAGGTGGAAGCCTTCTCTTGAGATGGTACTCAAAACTCAATCAATTAGAGCAAGAAGTTTACTAAGGTAGCCCAAGTTAACAATTGAAAAGGTGAAAAACTCTATCGAATAATTAATGCTTACCTTATTGATGAAGCTAAAGAATGGTGGGATGCCTATTACAATATCAACAATGCTGACAATAATACGATGGCAAGGAATGTCACTATTAAAGTCCTTTTAATCTATTTTTGTTCCCAACGTTGGATAAACATATGGACTAGAGATTTAGAAGGAAGAAAACAAGGCCCCTATGAAATTGTAGACTTCTATTACATGGCTTTTAAAAAGTTATTGGCCAAGGCAGATATAGATGGAACCATAAATGATAAACAAAAACTTAGGTTCTTTATCTATGAATTGAACTCTCACGTTGCTCCTATTGTATCAATGATAAAACCAGTAGCTGTTGCTAATGCTCTCAAATATATGAAGCAATATGAAGAAGGTCAAGATATTTATGAAGATGAGAGACCTCCTGCATCAAGAAATTCTGGTTTTGGAGTTTTTAAAGCACAAGAAGAGACTATGAATAGACTAATCAAAAAATTTGAGCAAATGTAACTCAATTTGGTTGAGAGATTGGAAAATATAGAAGTTTACTCTTTTCAATAAAGAAGCAATCCACCAGCACAAAGAATGCAGTTATTTGCCCCTGCTTAAAGACCAAACATTACAGGAAGCTGTTTCAAATGTGGCGAACCTGACCATCTTACAAGAGTTTATCTCTCTGAAAGAATCTTACTATTCTATCGACCACCTTTTAAAAGAAATCAATCAATCAATTATTTAATGACAGAACAATATCCTATACAAAAATGGGATGATGAAGAAGAAGTTTATATTGGTCAATGAGCAAGACCATCTCCTTACTCTACTAATAGAAAAAAAGCTAGAGGAAAGTAAAAACAATCAGAATCTCAAAAAGAAATTCAATTATGAACTAGAAGAGTTCCAGTACAGCCCATGGAATTATAAGAAGAACCTGTATAAGAATCTGTAGTAATACCCATTGCTACCCCAGAAGACTTAGAACAAGGCACCAACCTTCTTTCATAGATAACTGAAACCTATATGATATTTCAGATAATATCCTATAAATTCATTCAAATGCTACTCTTCGACAAATGCTACAATATTCTAATTAGCAAAGAAACTTGGTTAAGGTTTTAAGAAGATCAAAAAATACTGAAGCTGCAAACTATCTTCAGTCTGAAGAAGAAAAGAAAAGAACAACAGTTGTCAAATGTTATGTATGAATTAAAGAGAATCCAATTGTTGTTATTTTGGATTCAGGAGCTGCTGTAAGCATTATCACAAAAAAGCTTATGGATAAACTTGGACTCTCTCCAGATGCCCTCTTCAGAACAATTGTGGTAACTGCTAATAATATAAGAACAAAAGCCCTTGAACAAATTTTGAATCTACAAATCTTTATCCAAGATTTAATAATTCCTATTAAACTACAAGTTATTGAATTCCAGGAAGAAACTCTTCTTCTTGGTACTGACTGGTTTGAAAAAATGAAGGTCATGTGGGACTTTAATATATGAACCTTACAAATTTATCATGATGGAAGATGCATTAATATTGGAACAACCCATCTAATAAATATTTCTCCTCAATCTATCATAGAGAAATCTTTTAATGATTATGAGCTCTTAGACAAAATTGAATATTAAGAAGAAGAAGATCTCGAAGAATCAGAAGCATATACTTCTAATATATGCATGGAAGACATTTCATCTGAAAATTCAGCTATATATCTCTCAGATGCATCTCATAAAAGCCTGATACATCAAATGTAGGTGTTTTACCTAAGGAACAAGAAGCAATTATACAAGATTTTTTGTATGAAATAAAGATGTTTTTGCTAAAAACATCTCCAAGGAAGGACAAACCAGTAACTTGGGAAGAATCAATATGGTAATCCATATCATTGATACTAGAAATGCAAAACCAATTAAACAAAGAGCATATAAAGCCTTTCCTGATCAGTTGGAATTCATCAAAAAAGAAATCATGAACATGTTGCAAAAAGAAATTATTAGCTCAACTACCAGCTTCTGATCTTCTCCTGTGATAGTGATATCAAAGAAAAATAATAAGAAATAATTTTGTGTTGACTATAGAAAGTTAAATGAAGTCACAGAGAAAGATGTTTATCTTATGCCAGTGATAGATAACCTTCTAGAAACTTTTAATGGTGCTAAATAGTTCTCTTACCTTGATCTCGCAAGTGGTTATTGACAAGTAGCTATAAATGATGCAGACAAAAAGAAAACTGTTTTTATCACGAAGTTTGGACTCTATGAGTTCAATGTTATGCCATTTGGATTATGCAATGCCACTGCAATCTTTCAAAGACTAATGGACAAAGTCCTTATTCCATTTAGAAAAAAATTTATGGAAGTTTATTTGAATAACATTACTATTTTTTTCAAAACATTTGAAGACCATTGCACACATGTCAACATTATTCTAGATGCCCTTAGGTAAGCCAACCTAATGCTAAACTCAAAAAAATATCACTTCTTTCTGCCACATGTTAAACTCCTTGGACATGAAATTAATCGAGAAGGAATCCAACCTGATGATGAAAAGATCAACAAAATCTACAATTATCCACAACTCTTTACTATAAGACAAGTTAGAGAATTCTTAGGACTTGCCTCCTATTATAGAAAATTTATTAAGAACTTTTCTATAATTGCTAAGTCTCTAAATCAACTACTGGAAAAAGATACATTATTTGAATGGACATAAGCTCAAGAAAAAGTCTTCGAATTCTTAAAAAGATGTTTAATCACTGCTCCAATTTTGAGATATTTGATTTTACCAAATCATTTTATGTTCGCACTGATACTTCAGGAACTGATATTGGTACTGTACTCACTAGAAAGATGATCAAAATAAAGAATATGCTGTGCATATACTAGTCGCAGTTTAAAAAGAGCAAAATGAAATTATGTAGCAACTGAACTGAAATGTTTAGCTATTGTATAGGCAGTAGAATACTTTTATCAATATCTAGGAACAAATCATTTCTACCTAATCACTGACCATTCTGCTTTACAATGATTAAAGACATCTGAACTGAAAAGAAGAAGAGCAAGATGGATTTTTCATCTGGAACCCTATAATTACTTTGTTATCCATAGATCTGAAAAAAAGCATAACAATGTAGATACTATGTTCCAAATGTATGAAGATGAAACTCCTATTCTTATGCTAAATCAAGATGTTTATCAATCATATATAGAGCTTATCTCTGAAGAGGATGAACCTTTAAGATGAAAACATTTTACAAGAGATCAAAAATATCAAACTAAAGACCATTGGTTTATTGCTGGGCAATGTTATAATATGTGTGATGAAAGAACACCAAACTATTATACACATATTTATTGTAAACAATGTCAAAAAGTTACTGACAGAAACAAATGGCCATTTAAAGATGACTTTATCTGTAAGGGAAAACAAAAAGAGGTGACAAAAATCCCTTTTGAATATACAAAAAACTTAGAATGGAGTAAAATTATCTCTGACAAAGTTAATCAGTGACTAAGGCCTCTCCATAATTGATTAACACATATTAGTGGCTTCCTGAGAATGAGCAAGTCTCTAAAGAATATTTACAAAAATTTAATAATTTTTTCCCACAATACTTATGCAACTCTATCTGATAGACAAGCATCAATCCTGAAACTTAATATTAATTATTTATAGTATTATCATTCAAATATGACACTAAAGAAAATACAGCCCAGGTAGTTGATGTCCTGGCAAACAAACAACAAGATGAATACTCAACACTACTATCACCTCAAAAACTATTTACAAAACAACAAACTATTATCAAATATTGACAAACCATATAACAACAATTACAAGCCAAAAGCAAATTTTTTGAAATTAAAAACAATATACTTTATAGAAAGAACAAAAAAAGAAAAACTCAGAACCAACTTCTCAAAGTTTTACAAAAACATAAAATAGAATCAGTACTATATCTACTACATAACCATCCTACTGGTACACACCTAGGTGTTGATAAGATGTTTGAAAAAGTTCAAAGTCAATATTTCTGGCTACAAATGTTTAAAGACATAAAAGACTATTCATTCTTTACTATACACAAAAAAAGGTAACAGATATATTGTGGTAACAACAAACTATTTTATTAAATGGTCTGAAGCTAAGATAATTTCAGGAGTAACAGGAAAATGAGTGGCTGAATTCATATATCAAACCCTTATTTGCAGACATGAATACCCAAAACAGATACTTTCAGATTGAGGAACTCATTTCAGAAATGAAATAGTTGATAATTTATTAAAGAAATTTGAAATCCAACATTTATTATCTATTTCATACTATTTCCAAACTAATGGACTAGTAGAATAATTCAACAAAACTTTATGTGAGCATTGGCTAAACTAATAGAAGGACAAGAAAATTGGAATAACTATATTGCACCAGTATTATTTGTCTATAAAACAGCTAAACAATCCTCCACAAAAATGCTCCC
This sequence comes from Acaulospora colombiana, assembly GCA_910592055.1. Classification (NCBI taxonomy): domain Eukaryota; kingdom Fungi; phylum Glomeromycota; class Glomeromycetes; order Diversisporales; family Acaulosporaceae; genus Acaulospora; species Acaulospora colombiana. The sequence continues at coordinate 5,962 of CAJVPT010003074.1, forward strand.
TTTTTACTTGTTATATGGACAAAAACTCCAAATTCCTCCTACAAAAATGGATAAAGTAATTAAAAGAGATATCCTATCACGACTGTTCACTCTGATAGAAGAACTAATACAAGAAAGAAAAGTTAATATGCATAATATCCAGAGAAGCCAATGAAAACAGAAAGAGTATAATGATCAAAGAAAAAACCTAGCTCCAATATTCAAAATAAGTGACAAAATATTACTGTATGATGCTGCATGATACAAACTTTTCACAGGGAAATTAAAATCAAAATGGAAAGGACCTTATTATATCCACAATATTCTTTCAAATGTTGCCTATCAGCTGAGAACTTTGGATGGAAAAGTACTGGTTGCTCCTATCAATACCTATCTTTTAAAGAAGTATTATAACTGAGAAGAATAGAAACCACAAATTGTTTTAAAAGACTATTAGTCTCTAGAGTCATTATCTAGTCAATGAAAACTATTTGAGCCATTTGAATAGAAAACCTAAAAGAATTGAAGATATTTAAGAAAAGAATAGAAAAAAGATGTAGTAAAATAGTAGTAATCCAGAAAGCAACTGCACCACTATTTTAGCCAGAACAGGGAGCATCACAACTGCTACTACATGGTCTTAGTAATCAAACACATACAAAGAAACAGACTTAGTAGGGCATATAAGAGAGCGACCTGTCCAACAAAGGAGGAGCTTTCATATCCTGCAACTGAAGAAGTTGTTTCAGTAAATGAATTTGCTAATAAAGATTATTGGTTTTCCTTTCTAGTTCCATATGTGTAAGATGGTAGTGGTAATCAGTTATATCTTAAAGGTTTACTAAAAGGCTCTCATACTTTTTACATAAAACAGAATTGGTTTTTTGAAGCCTACAAAACCGGTGACGCAAGTTCTCTACCTCTTCTTTGAAAAAAAAGTTTTCCTAAAACAAGTCATGATTATCAATGGGTTGGGAACTTCTGGTTTTTCTGGAGGAAGAGAAAGTGGCAGTAATATGTTTTTGTTTATGGAATTTTGACATGATGAATTTGCTTATAATAGATAGAATATATCATTTCAAAAACACAAAGGATATGATTCTTAAATACATTGCACAAATATATGAAAATCAGGAACACAAAACAAGTTTTGACAAATATAAATAGACAAGGTTTTACTCTATTCTCTAGTACACTATTTCAACATCTCAAAAAACATGCAACAATTTCAAAATAAATATCATTGTTAATCAAATAATGGATGATCTCCTTGAAACAACTCCTGAAAATGTGAATATAGTTCTACCACATACAGATATTATGCAATCTTTGGAAGTATAGGTTCTAATCAAGTACAGACATCTATAAAGGACAACAAGGATTAAAAATTGACAAATAACCTTGATGCATGGTATCTATTAGTAGAGTTATTGAATCAAATGGTAAATTACTATCAACATGGTTTTTTGTATGATCAAGTATCAGCATATTATAAATGAGCTTGTATCAGGACCTACTATTTTTTTGAGAAGACAGGGATAAAATAAATTATAAGAACAAGAAAAACGACTCTTAGAAATATCAATAAGATAACAGCTACTAAATTTCAATCCCTAATTGGTGCTTAACTCATGAAACTCACAGATTAGTTAGAGGGAATTGTTGAACTATAAAATTTCACCATATAATCTCCCTAATATCCAGGATGATTCCAGTACCTCAGATCAACATATTATGATCCTTTTGGTTACCTAAAAATAAAGATCTTTCAGAATACTTTCAGAACATTGATAGTCAATTTTGATATTAGCAAACTTAGCATAAAGTACTATTATTTTTGAAGGATACTTGAGTTCTGTTTAAAATAATATAGCTTAATAGTTTAGTAAAACTAATAGTATAATTATTACTATTATTTATCATAGTTTATATTCACAATATCATATAACTCAATTATGTATTTAAAGGAGGAAATTCTCTCTCTGGAGATTTATCCAACAATAAAATTACCTTTAATTTGAAATTATTGTCCTACCTCTCCTACCTAAATTACTAGTGATAAGTCTCTTCATTTATTATTGTTCAAATTAGAAACTTTTGCATATCATGTTAGAAGTCTAACTTGGTGTTTCCCTGCACTAGTTCTCTATCTTTATCTAATTTCTAGGAGGGGAATTGGATAGGTTGACAATAGTATACTTTTGATTTTGAACAGCTTTTAAATTTAACTATTAGATTATTATATATTTTCTATTATAATATACTATATTGTATTTTAAATTTTATTTTTATAATCAAGATTCTATTTAAAATATAAAGAACTTATTTATCTATTACTTTTTTCTTCTTAGTGTTATAGTTATTAAGTTAATTTCTTTATAGATTTTTTTTTTATCTCTACTAAAGTTTTTTGATTTTCTATTCATATACCTAGAAATCTAGTATATTAATTTCTATCTAATTCTTTTACTTTTTTTTATTTAATCTGACTTTAATTCTTTTAAAATATTAGCTAGAATTGTTAATAGTAATAAGTTCTAATTTTTTATTATTAATTAGAGAGTTTTTAATTTTATAAAAAATCCTTGTCATTTTTAGGATTTGGTTCATATTTTTTTTAATTTAGCTATTAATATAGTATTATTCATAAAGCTATTACTGTATATCTGAATTCTAGCCTAAGTTCTTCCTTTCCTTTAAAATTGAATTCCATTTAATTAACAATTTGTATTCCTTATCTCTATTATTTTAAATTATATATATATATATTTATATATTTATTTATTTATTTAACTCACAGTCAGGTTAGCATAGCATGTCTTTATTGTATATACTGTATATAAGGATATTTACAAGATATTTTGACTTTTACATACTAACTTACCTATTGTCAAAAAACTATTTCTCTAGATGCAAATTAGGAAATGATATTTTGCTTCTTTACTAACTTGGATAAATTCTCTAATTAATAAAATTATTGCCTATAGGTCATTACTGTAGATCATTTTAAATTCTGTCTATAGTTAAAAACTAAGCTATTTAATATTATAATAGACCCAATTCTTAATGATTTTCATATAATTCTTTCCCTCCTTTCTTTCAAAAGCTTCCTCCTTTAGGTCTTCTAAAGATGTTAAAGATTCTTTCTGTTTTTGTATAGTCTATACATTTGATCTATACTAGGTCTTTTAAATCTTTTATCCTTTTTGGTAATATTCTGCTTCTTTTTCTACTCTATTACTTTAGTACAACAGCTATTCTAGATATTCTGTTTGAAGTTTTTTCTCATTTTATGACAAAGCTTATTGATTATACTTTGTGTGGTGCTGAAGGAATTTTGAGTTGTGCTTTGAGGTAATTTTTCAAAGAAGTGGTTTTATTTTCTTCTATATATCTACAAATAGTATTGAAAAGACTTCTATCAGATTGCTTGATCTTGTCTGCCATCTACTTGTCTAATTATTAATTGTAGTGTAAACTTCTTTCTTATCTTTAATTTTTTTATGAATGTAGTGATTAATTTTCTCTTTCACTTTCCACCATATGTCTTCTCTAGCTTCTTTGGGGGCTGGATATTTGAAAAGGTGTTCTAATATCTCTTCTTTAAGTTTACATACTAGGCAAGTCATTATAGTATAAATATCTAGTCTCTTTTTTTTGAGTATCTGCAATACTGGAAGTTTATTATAGATTAAGTTAGTTAATAAGCTTTTGTCTTTATTAGCTTTGAAGAAAGTATCGAAGATGTTGGATAGATTGAATTAATTCCAGAAGGTTAACCAATTTATTATTTTATTTTTTTGGATCTACAGCTCTTGAATCCTTTTCTATACTATCCAGTCTTTTTTGATTCTTTTTCCATTAAATGTTTTAACAAATTCTCTAATATTAATCTCTATTGTATATTTGTTCTATATAACTATTGTAAGGACTTTTTTTAATTCTAATAGTTGATTCCAGATTATTGGATTATCAAATCTAGCTTGTTTAGCAAATAGATCTACCTGATTATTGGACTTGTTGGTCTCATGAGCCTTAACTTTTGTAATTTCCAAGATAAGATCTTTTTTTTTACTAGATCTTTGATCTTACTTTATATTGACCAGTTGATAGTCTTTGTCTATCTTCTTGTTGATATCTCTGTTTGTAAACTAATGGACTTTCATATCTTAACTGCAATATTACAATCAGTGAAAATTAAGACTGTTGTGTTTCAAGGAGCAGTGAATAATACAGTAAGGATGGTTAATATTTCTGTTCTAGTTGCCAATGGCCATGTCAATACCCCTGCTGAAAATTGTTTTTCAACTTTGCTATTTTCTATTAGAACCCAAGCAAACCCTATTTCAAGTTCACTACCTTTTGTCCATTTTTTATAGAAGTTATCTATATAAAAAGTGAACTGATTAGTCATGCTCCTTCTATTATATTGCAGAATATCTGTAAGTTCTTCTATATGGATATCTGATTGGATGGCTTGTCTTATTAGCATGACTTCCTAGTTTTCTATCTGAATTTTTACTTCTATAGGTTTGAAATTAGATAAAGGTGATATCTGTTGCTTTGTAGTTACTTGTCAGTCTGTGAAATTGCTTGGTAGAAAAACTTGATTTTCTTTTCTCAGATTCTCATATCTATTTAGTTATGGGAAAAGGTGGATTTGTGATGGAACTACTTCTAAGGCTTGAGATAATTTATCTGATTGAAGTAATATAGTTTTTAATAGGGTTATATTATGACTAGTATGGTGTAAACTGGATTTTGTTATTTGAGAATGACATTTTTTCTAATATATTAGTTGAAAAGCTGGAGTAAACTGTCCAGTATGTTTTTCTCTTATTTGGATATACTTAATGATGAGTTCCTAAAGTATTTAGCATATAAAATTTCACAGATCACTTATGTCCCTTTTTGAGAAACAAAATTCATAGCTCTTTACTTTAATAGGAACAAAAATTAGAAAATATTATAAATCAATAATTTAGATAATGAAGAATAATTGTAGATAGTTTTTTTATAGTTATTAATTTAAAAATTTTAATATTTTCTAGTGAAGAGTATTTGATCTTTGTCCCTACTTCTCTCTTTAGGAACCTATCTTTAGGTATGCTGGAAATATTTTAGTTTGCATGTTATAGTCTGTCCAATCTAATCCATATAATAATTTTCTTAAGTGGTCTTAATTATCTATTACCTTTTTATGAATCTTTTTATATCAAGAGGGGACTGGTCCCTTACACTTGCTAAAGAGAATCTGAATTGCTCTTTATTCCTTAAGTATCATCATAGTTGTGTTGATAATTTGATCCAGAAACATTATTTTATACTTATATAGTGATGGAATGGCTTTATCATATTCTCTATAATTTTGTAGAATTAACTTGATATATAGAATATCTTCCTAATAGTTAAAGTTTTCCTTCTATCTCCAACTTTAAAATGTAATCTGTAGGTCTTTGGCCAGGACCAATATTGCAGCTGCCAGATTGCCTTTGATCAGCTTGTATGAGTCTATAGGATTATTGAAGATATTTTCAGGTTCCCAGTCTTTGATTTGGCTCTATTTCATGGTTGCCATTCTAGGGGCTTCACTATTTTTAAGTTAACAGAATAATGCTGATATATGGCTTTTTAACTGTATTTCCCAAATACTTTTAAGACTATATTTTTTTTGTTGTGGATACAACTATTTGAAATTGTTTCACAAATTAAAACTTTATTCTTGAAAACTTTCCTGAATATAGCTATTAGATCATCACATATTTTCTTATTCAGATATATATATTGCATTCTATATTCTATTTCTAGAATCAAAACTCTATTAATAACATATTGGACATGTTTTTTTGTCAATTTATTTTTAGTTATTGCCTAAACTACTATCCTAATTTCTGATTTTATTGAACTAATCATGTCCTAGTTCTTCTGTTTTGGTTCTAACTAAATACCAAGGAATCTGACTTAATTCTTTTTGTTGATCTCATGTACTATGGTATTGTCTATTCCAGCTTGAACTATTTCAGGGTCTTGAGGATTTCAATTAATGGTGAGAAGAATTGACTTTGTCACATTAATTTGTGAGTCATTTGCTATGTAGAACTTTTTTGTTTCTTTCAAAATACTTTCCAGATCTTTTTTTGATTTGGCAATCCAGATCATATCATTTATATATGCAATTACTTCCTATATTAAAGAGAGCTTGAACTTTTCTTCAGGTTTATGAAAATTGGATGACTATTCTTCTTCTATAATATAATTCAGTATAGTATTATTTTGAATTTTGCATAGCAATGGATTATAAAAAATTCTTCATAACAATGGAAAGATCATTTCTCCTTGATCTATACTATTTCCTGCAACTATTGGATTAGAGAATCTATTGGGAAGAATAATGCTACAACTTCTGTCTTTGAAGAGATCTATTATAATCTTCTTAATAATTATTGGAATTTGAATCCAATCTATAGCTTTTTTAAGCATAAGGAGAGATATTGTATCATATGCCTTAGCAGTGTCTTGAAAAAGGATCTATAGTTCTTTTTTCTTTTCTCTTGCTTTTTCATAAATACTATTCAATAGGTAAATAGGTTTTGTTGTGCTTTTTTCTAGTTGATCAGCTAAGTTTGAACTTTTGAGGATTTTATATTGTTTACATATTATTAATAGATGATTGATAAGAATCTGATAAAACATTTTTAAGCAGTTTCAAGGAGAACAATAGGTCTTGTGTTGCTCAATTAATATCTCCAGGGCTTGGATTTAGGAATAAGATAGATATTAATACTTTTTTATTTCTTAGGTATTTGTCCAGTACTTAAGACTTTGTTGAACAGTAAGTATAAGACCTCTTTTCCTTTGATATCTAAGTGTTTGAACATTTCATAACTGATATATGATAAATCAGCTACCTTTTTGTTTGGAAGGTATTGCAAAGTAGCTTTGAGTTTCTCTATTTTGATTTCCTCTGTTAGTAATAAATACCATGTTGAATTAATCCATTCTTTAGATTGATATTCTTTTTTCCAAGAGGAATCTAGAATTTTAAAGTTGGTATTTCTTTGTTTAAAAGCTTCTTTGTAATAGTCTTTAGTCTTTCATTTGATAGTTTAAGGATTAGTAGCTACTGTATGTATTCTATTCCTTCCTGATTCTTGATTAAAACTTGGTCTAGTATGATTCTGGGTCTTTTGTGATTCAAGATAGAGTTTAATATCTGTTTTTAATAAATTTGAGATTTTCACATCTGTTTTTTAGGGCTTCTTTAATTTGGTTTCTGATATGAAGACTTTCTTTCTTCTTGTATATCATTCTAAAAGTATGCTCTATCTTAGTAACTTTTGACAATAGTTCTAAAATTTCTTCTTGTGACTAGGGAGGAGTTATTTATTCATTGATAGATTTATCAAGACTTCTTACTTTTTGGATGGTTTTTTCTATATCCTTTAGAATTTTAATATTCCAGTTGATTTGTAATTTCTTTAGAAGAAAATAAATCTTATTAGCTTCTCTATAAGTTTCGAAGTCTTTCTTTGGAATTGCGGATCCAAGCTTTACTTCTTTTCTTATATTAGAAGTAGAGTAAATTCTTTTCTTTTTAAGGTACTTGTATGATTTTTAATAATTATTGACTCAAAATTATGTCAGGTCTTATCAAGTTATTGAGAATTATTTACTATTCTTGATCTGAAAGGTTGAGAATCAGTCTTTAAAAACTTGCTTTCTATTCAGATTTGATTTTCTCCTATTGTTTAGTTATAGAATTTACTAAATTAGATATTTTCTTGCCTTTTGATCTACATTGTTCTTGAGCTTGATTCTTAAGCAGATTGTTTATTGTCATTCTTACCAACATTAAAATATGATCACTACCTGATAATGTTTTTATTAGAATATTTTTAAATTTATATATATTGTTTAGACTAATTTCTGATGATAACCAGTTATAGTCAATTTTACTATATGATATATTGTTTGTCTATATAAATATGATACTTTCTTCTTTCCAGGAGTTCTGAATATCTATATAGTTCCAGTCTTCTAGAAAGTTGAAAATATCTATTTTAGCTTTTCTATATCTAGGTATAGTTTTATCATAAAGTGACCAATCTGCTAGTGGATTAATAACTGCATTGAAATCTCCTATAATTATGATCTTAAAATAATTTCTTATTTATAGTTTTTTCTGGTGATAAATATACTTGATAGATACAGAGCTTATATCTTTTTGATAAAAAGTTGATTTCTATTATGTAGCCTTCGATTTTTTTCATAGATTTTAGCTTTTTTTTAACATTCTTATTGATAAGGAGTTCCACTTCAAATCCTCTGGGTTTTTCATTATTGCTACTGTGGAAAAACTTGTGTATTTGTTGTGAAATAAAGGTGAATTCTGCTGTTTCATTTGTTAGTTTAGTTTCACAGATGCCTAAAATATCTATATCGAGTTCTTATAAGAGTTTGTATCACCTTTGTTGATCCAGACTAGTATTAATCCCTCTAACATTGTGTATTCAACTAAAATTATATTGACTAGTAAAGAGTTATCTATAGTATATTTGTTATATAGCATATGTTTTTTTTTAATTTTATTGATAGTATTCTTTTTTAGTGTACTTATAAAATTATTCAGTGATGTATCATATGTTGTATAAGGAGAGGTTGTATCAATATCTACTGTTTCCTTCAGAATTGCACTTTTTCTCCAGGATGAGCTTGACCCTTCTTATGAATCAAACTCACTCCTGATATATGTTAATTGAACTAGTGCTAATTTCAGAAGCAATTATTTCATTGACTTCCTCTTACCTTGTTTTGACTGCCTGTTTTTCCTTCAATTAGGTTTATTCTATTATTTAGTTATTTAAGATTGTTTAGGATCTGGTGAAAGGAATCTTGATTACTTTCACTTTTAGAATAGGGACTTTCAGATCTATTGTGTCAACATTTTCTATAACAGTATGTTATTGACTTCCTGTTATTACCAGTCATAAAATGTTGAGGAGTTTCTATTGTTCTAGTAATATGTTTGTTGCCTTGAAAATTATGTCTTTTTCTTTTTTTCCTCCTTTCTAAATCTATTTTTTTTTAAAATCTCTTCCTATTTCTATTTTATCTTCAGATATTATATACCAATTGGCCCTAGTATTGCTTCTGATATCAGTTTGATCCAATTGTCTTAAGTAAAGTTTGCCGTGTATTGTTTTGATGTAGACTTTCTCTTTATTATCTTCACTACTTTTTATATAAGTCAATTCTTCATTATATACCATTTCTTTTTCAAAGTGCTTCCTAGCATTCTTGCTGATATGATCTTGTCTTTCTTGAGAAGGGCTTTGTTCTTGTTTAAAATGTTCTCTAGTACTCCAGATAAGTTTATAGCTATAAATAAATATATACTGTTTTAAAACATTATTCAAATCTTATGCTGATAAAAAGCAAATTATTGCATAGTCTCTTGTCTTTAGTGTATGTGAATTTCTAGGAATATAACATGATTTGGCTTTAGTTTGTTTGATTGCTCATGTGATTAAACCAGTAGTAGTGTTATGTGTTCTGTATAATCATAATGATTGTAAATTATATTGTTTGGTAATTCTATTAATTTTATTGTCATTATGCTCATATTGAGTAAAGATTGCTTTGATAGTTTCTATATTTGTATAAATCATTTATTTCTCCTCAAGGTTGATATATTCCTTATAAGGGCTAATATATACCTTAATTCATTATTGTGATTATGAATGATTATAAATATGAATATTTGTTGTATGTTCATATTTATTGAGTGCAGATTTGATTTCTTGATGTGAGTGATTTTAGTCAATGTCTATAAGTGTAACCCCTAGTAAGGTTTTTTCTTTATCTTTTATTTGCTGGAAAACTTTTTTATTTGATAGTTAAATAGAGTTTGACCATTTCTCTATATCTATAGATATAATAGTAAAGTTTTTTTTCTCTTTTTTGTTAATTTTTTCAAGACATTGTGATGTATCTTCTTTCTCTTTGTAACAGAATGTTATCCATGCATTGCCATTGATAAATTCTTTTTTGAAGGGTTAAAAATCTTTTGGCAAACCTAATGTAGTTTGCAAATATGCTATTTGTTCTATTCA
>CAJVPT010003075.1:0-16050 GCA_910592055.1 Acaulospora colombiana
AAAAAAAAAAAAAAAAAAAAAAAAAAAAAAAAAAAAAAAAAAAAAAAAAAAAAAAAAAAAAAAAAAAAAAAAACTATCTATAATTGTTCTTCATTATTCAAATTATTGATTTATAAATTTCTTAACTTTTGTTTCTATTAAAGTGAAGAATTATGAATTTTGTTTCTCAAAAAGGAACATAAATAATCTGTAAAATTTTATATATTAAATACTTTAAAGATTTATCATTATCTATAAGCAATGATTTTATTAATTAAAAAAGTTATCCAAATTAGTAAAGAAATGAAATATCATTTCCTAGGTTATATTTAGATAAATAGTTTTTTGACAATAAGTGAGTTAATATATAAAAGTTATAACAATTTGTAAATATTTAACATATATACAATAAAGATATATTATATTGACTTAATTACAGATTAAAAAAAAAAAACTATTCAAATTAATAGTATATATTGTATTATTTAAATAAATTGTACTTATTGATTAATAAACTATATTCAAGCCTATTACAAAAAAAAAATAAATAAATAAAAAAGAATCAAATAATCAAAGACTATTTGAATTTAATTAAAACAAAATTATATAGATAAAAACTCTTTTTACTGATCCTCTGACCATATACAAAAAAGATGTTCACAAGAAGTTTTTATACTTTTTTGCTAATAAAGTCTTAATACTTTCATTAAAACAACTTGAAGTATGACTTCAAGAGTCGTCTCTACACTTTTCCTTTTGTTTACAAACCTCTTCACTCAAAAACTTGACTTCTAGTGACCAAGAAAAGTCAAGTAACACCTTTAATACCAATGGCAAGAAAGTTCTCAAAGGAAGAAGAACTGACTGTGAAGTACCTGAAGATCTTTTTAACCTTTGAAGCGAGAGATATATAGAGATTTTTGATGATAGAAGGATTTATTTTTCCCCTTCCAGTCACTATTGAGCCTCTTAGAGCTATCGCTTTCATGGTTTTTTGGAGAATTTTGCCTACCTCAGTTTGACCCTGAATTTTTGATAGCACAAATTTTCACCAAAGGTGATTGGTTGACACGAAACACATTAGTTTTTGAAATATAAACAAGCTCTTATTGGTCACATCATATGTTCCAATAATGTCATTGGTGATTGGAAAGAAGATTTTGAAAACGTTTATCCCCAAAAAAGCTCAAGTTTCTCAATGAAAATTTCCATGACATCAAAAGATTAAGTGATGGATAATGTGAATTGCAAACTCCTATCTCTTATCTAAGTTCCTCAAGTAGTGATAAAACTTTAATAGAAAAAAGCTGAGGTCTAAATACTTTCCTTGAGATATCCCAATTCGGTGCTCACTTAAATGAAAGACCAGTTGGATTGACTCGTCTGATGCTGCAGGTAATGAAAAAAAAGATTTTTTCCAAGGTTCAAGTGAAGCAAGAAGATTATTCCAATCAGGCAAATCCCTTTTAAGAAGAGGTTGTTTTTATTTTTGGATTTTTTTGGTGAGCCTTGAATTGTTCCCTTTCCCCAATTGTCCTTTCCCTTTCCCTTTTTTTAATTTAGCAATTCATTGGTTTTCAGGCAATCAACAGTGACAAACTGTTGACAATGATCCTGATAGATAGAGATTATTACCAATCTATTAGAAGAGTGAAATATTGTCTCCAAAATCTACCTTAGAGTACTTTTATATGAAGATAAGTTAGTCACTTTGTGAAAGTCTGTAAAATATTGTAAATTCATTTTCAATTTTTCAATAAAGACACGCCATTGTGGCATGATTGCGGGTTAAAAAAAAAAAAAAAAAAAACTATTTGAATTTAACTACTTACAAAATAATTCTAGATACTGTATTTATAAGGTTACTACGGTATGTAACAATAGTGTGGAATAGTTGATATAATAACTGTAAACAATTAACCGGAAGCAGTAATTGAAAAAAAAATTCCTAGTTATGCAATGCCGCGACGTGCGACATTACACAAAAGCACACTATATTGGGTGTATGTGGATAAGACTATTTTGACGTCCAGATAATCTAAATTCGCGACCTGATATCTTATCTATACCTTAAAATTGGATGTGCGTGTAGTCAATCAAAGCACATGCTATTTATCGAGTATTCCAAATTGAGATGTCAGGATATTTGCGAGTCCGAAAGACGGGATGTGCGTATGCACGACTGATTACGAGCGAAAAAGATATGCTGCTACACAAAAATAAACGTCCAGCATGCACTGTATATTTTCTCACCAGTTTTCAATCTACACCCGTTAATATCTATCTACGCCAAAAAATTCGTTTTCGGTGTGGTACGGTTGCAGCATAGCTTATCAGTTCTGTAAATTTATTAGATTCTATTTACTCAGCCCTATAAACTGGTTAGCAAGTCCAATTAGGAATTTCCAAAGATTATGTTACCGAGAAAAAAAGATCGTTTTTCTGATAAAACTTACGATTCACACTTAATAAGAAATTTTCCCACATAGATATAAAAAAAACCCGCTTATTTAATCGGACGCTCGTGCAGTTTAAATTTTTTTCACACGCGCTTGGTAAAGTACATATCCATATATACACACAGAAACACGTAAAAATTTTCGAAATTAAAAAATTTTTTTTTCTTCTCTTATTATGGACAAAAGCGGTACACACACAAATTCGATAGTATCGACAACATTAGATTACCATTATATTGGTAATAGTAATTTAGAAACCCTCTTGAATGCCATCGAGGTTTCACCAATTAATCTGTCCCAGAAATGTCATCTTACCAAGAAAAACGTCGTGATATCTTGTTTTTCCTCGGATAGTAACGAAACATCAAAACTGCAACACTCTTCTCATTCTTCTGTTTCATGTCATCACCAACAACCAAGACTGGGAGAATCTAACGATGATGATAAGGATCAAACCCCTGCTGCCATGTCGATCTCTTCATTAATCGAATTAGAACATTCTACACCACCAACACCGCCGGACACTTCTTTAATTTTTCCGGGACTCTCCACAACTCCAACAAAACTATCACCGAACCCATCACCTAATTCATCACCTACCCAGCCAACTTCAATTTCCGCGTCATCCCCGACCTACTCCATTTCATTTCCTTGTCTTCAACCTTCTCCTCCTAGCAACACTTTTTTAAGCTCTTTTCCATTACCCAGCGCGAATCAAGCTGTCGATAATATTTATAATACGCGTAACTCCTCTCCATCATCGGTTTCAAATAATTGCAAAAGGAAAATTATTGATAGCTTCGCTGTAGAAAAAACGAGATCAAAATTACGCTGTTTCACTGAAGAACCTCTTACTTTAAATTCCACTCATTCGCCATCCGAGGATAACGGGGATGAACTTTCAATATTATCGTCGTCGTCAGGCATGTCTTCACCAAGAAGAACTCACTGCTCGCATAACAATACCTTCGCTGACAACAACACCTCAAATACTTGTCAATCAACTACCATCACTTGCTATCATGCGTCGGTTGCACAAAAATCATATGGTAGTGAAAAGAGGTTTCTCTGTCCTCCTCCGGTGGTAACACTCGAAAGGCATAATGTCAATTATAGAGGAAAGTATAACACAAAACCTGAAGTGTCAATTTCGGTGGTGTGTGAAACGGGAGAGAGGTCATTAGAGCGCAAGATATTGCTGGATGAAAATATGAAGGGTACATTTAAATATTTACATGTTAGTGGTACCGCTAAAGCCAAACAATTCACTTTAAAGTTGAAAGTATTTCACAAAGATTCTACTGTCCCCTATGTTGTTTCCGATTCCTCGCCTGTTACAATTATATCAAAACCATCTAAAAAAACCGCAAAGGCGAGGAACATGTCTTCTTGTATACTTTCTGGATCCCATATTTCCTTGTTTAATCGCATTAATTCACAAACTGTAAGAACGAAATATATGTTCATTGAAGGAGATCAATTATGTGCGAAGGGTTCTTCTTGGTCTTCCTTTATAATCACTGTGGTAAATCATGGAACGAGAACGTTTTCATCTGTGACCACCGGTACCTCCCCCAAAGGGTCAAACTCTCCTACTTTCGTCAATAGTCCAAATTCCACGCTGATTACATACGGTTCGGAGATAACTCTCTCAAATCCTGCAACAGGCTTTACCTCTGATCGATTGATAATTCGAAAGGTAGAAAAAGGTAAAATTGCTCAAGGTGCATGTGGTCCTGTCAGCCAGATGCAGAAGGTCGCATTACAGAGTGTACGTCTTGGTACACGAGAACCTCATTATCTAAGCGCTACTGATCCTATGAATGGCGCGCAATCCCAAGAACAATGTGCGGCTAACGGCGCCTCCCTTTTTCTTGGTTATCAGCCTTCCAAGGTTGTTCATGTGCAGAACATTGAATTTGCAAACGAATCACTTCGTGTAACACCTGCGCAATCATGTATCAACAATACTTCCTTTGTCGCTGTCGAGGAGGTGGATGATTATTTGTGTTGGACCATCGTAGGAATTTGTATGTATTCATGGCATCTTGAAGAAAACTCTTTCTTTATATATCATTAACCAATCCTATTCTCGTCAGCTAAATTTCAAACGAATTATTCCGAATCTTTACCGTCGGCTCCGAGTACCCCCACTCATTAAGGCTTCAGAGATTGATGTTTTCACGGGCTACCCCCACATTAATTCATTAATTCATTAGACTTCTCTTTCTAGAATTCTAGAATAGAAAAATGGTTTGTCATGAAATAGATTATTGGACATATCACAACTGTAAATATGTAACAATCTAAAATTTGTGTTATAGAATTTATCCTTCTTCAAACATCGAACGCCATATGATGCAAATGTGATATGGTATGTAAAAATAATATTAGGATGTCTAAAGTATTTGGATTTGAATAGGAGTTTGAAAATTTATGAATACGCCCATTGATTAATTTTATATAACAAATTGATCGACTGGTTATAGCGAATTCCTGTCACAATTAGCGCGATTCGCCATGACAGGGATAAAGTGTATTAAAGATATTCTACTTACATTACATTTAAGCAGCATCTTGATTAATCGATAACTATGATAGTTAATAATTTTTTGTCCAGTTTTTTTTTTTTAACTAGAAAGTGTTTTGTTGTTCTTATTATTTGTGGATATTTGAAATCGTGACACCGCTTTAAATTAATAAATCGTATAATCTAATACTGGATATTCAAGAAACCAATTATTCTTTTGAAAAAAAAAAAAGAATAATTTTACTATGCAGATAGATTACTTGGATCAATTTATAATTAGTCAATAATTAGTCATTTGATTATTTTTACTTAATAAAAATTTACTTTATTTAGAATATTTTTAATTCCATAGGAAACAAGACTCAAATAATTGGCGCTACCCATTATTGTACATTGTAATTTTTCCGAATATGTCATGCTTTATTGCCATTATTATACATTTGCTATCCTCTCCTCCAACGAACTTCTTTGTCGTCCCGTTGTGGCCTTAATTTCCTCCGCAAATATCCTGTTTATAGCATTCAAATATGCTTTTGCACTTGCCAAAACTACGTCGACGTCTGTACCATGGCCATGGTATGTGCTTTTTGTTAATTTTAGTTCTCCCGTTGAATCTACCTTTGGTTTTACCTCTCCAGAAATAGCGTGTTCACGTGGATTCGCAACAACATCCAAACCTGATGAGTCAACATCCTCGGTCACTTTAACGATGACCTTTCCTAGTGCGTCCATTCCCTCAGATACAGCACGTACTTCGTATTTCAACAGTCGTATCTTACGTTGCACCAGTCTCTGAATAGCACCAAATACAGCCATGATTGGTCCGGTCCTTCCGATGGCCGCGTCGAATAATTCTTGGTTCCTGATTGTATCGAAGAGTTTTACGGTGGCTGTGGCCATTTCATGGGTTCCAGAGACTACTTGAATTGATTGCAGTTTGAACCTTTGCGATTCAGGCGCAGTGTCTGTTGTAACCTGATCCGTCAACAATGATAGAAGATCGTGATCCGTGACACGCTTCTTGCTGTCTGCCAATTCCTTAAATCGATCGAATGCACTGTTGAAATCGGCCTCACTCATATCTCCATAACCAAGCTCGATTATATGTGAGCGAAACGCGTTACGACCCGAGAGTTTACCTAGGACCAGATTAGCATTGAAAACTCCCACGTCTTCTGGACTCATGATTTCATAGGTTTGCCTATGTTTCAATACACCGTCTTGGTGAATACCCGATTCATGAAGGAATGCATTAGCCCCAACAATGGCTTTGTTTGGTTGTACCACCATCCCAGAAAGGGATGAGACCAAAGTGGAAGTTCGATAGAGTTGTTGTGTATTGATGGTGTGATACACCGGGTATGCTGATGGATGAGTGTGTATATTCATAACGACCTCTTCAAGCGCGGTATTACCTAATTTTTTATACGGAGTGTCCCAAGAAAGTGTAAATACGCGTTCACTTGTACTTTTAAGAAATGTGTATTAAATTAATGAATGAATGGCTAGTTCAACGCACCTGCACGTTCCCCGATGCCGTTGATAGTTACTTCAACTTGCCTGGCGCCGTTAAGAATTCCGGACAAGGTGTTCGCCGTGGCAAGGCCCAAATCATTATGGCAATGTGTTGACCAAATGACCTAAAAATCCATTCGAAAACATCTATTAAAAAAAAAAAAAAAAGAAAAAAGAAAAAAACGAGAGGAAATAATATAAACATTGAACATTGAAGCGTACCTTGTGACCTCCCGGAGTATTCTCAATCAAGTACTTGATCAAAGCTCCGTATTCATCCGGATTGTTGTATCCGACGGTATCCGGAATGTTCAAGGTCGTAGCACCGGCTTCAATTACTTTACCTAAAACTTTGCACAGAAAATCTCTATCACTTCTGCCGGAATCCTCCGAGCTGAATTCAACGTCTTCGCATAAACTTTTAGCATAGGCGACCGCAGAAGTTGCACGCTCTATACATTCGTCTCGATTAATCTTAAGCTTGTGTTTTAGGTGTATGTCGGAGGTTGCAAGAAATATGTGGATTCGATGAAGAGGTGCGAATGATACGGCGTCATAACATCGTTTTATGTCTTTTTCGGTTGCACGCGCAAGCCCGGCAATTACCTATAGATAAGAAACCGTTATATCTAGCTAACAATTATGCAGTTCCGCACTCGTTTAGAGTAACAGACCATAGGTTTGCCAATATTTTCTCGTCCGTTCATCAGAGGACCAACTTCCTTCGCGATACGCGCGACTGCTTCGAAATCGCCTAGCGAGGCTATCGGGAAACCCGCTTCAGTTACGTCGACCCCAAGACTGGAAAGGTGCCTGGCAATCTCAAGTTTTTCCTCGGGAGTGAGGGTAACACCCGGTGACTAGAGTGGAATAAAAGATTAGCAATATTGGTTCTCCTTCAAATTCTAAAAAATAACAGAGACCAAAGGAACAATTTAAATTACCTGTTCACCGTCGCGTAAGGACGTGTCAAAGATGACCAATTTTTCCTTGGACGCTGGTGTACTAAAATATCGATTCAGCCTAAAACTAGGAAAAACTATGGGTCGAGCATTTTGAACAAATTTGTGAGAAGAGGAATTAACAATTCGTTTCGTTACGCTCGAGCGGTACAAGGCTGTGATCGACTTTGAAAACATTTCTTGATGCAAGAATTGAGATCTTTGATCATCCGTATCTTTAAAAAAATTTGACGTATTTATATACGAATTATGCCAATCAATATTTATATACATAATTGGTTCGTGTGAATCTCTTCATGACTCATAATATCGTATATCGACTAATGTATAAAGGATCATCGAAAAATATGTAACACTGGTCGTTAAACTAATAAAGAGCCGAAATTTTGAATGTGGTAAAGAACTATAATGCCACTTTGACTCATGAGTGATGGTGATCCATTCTATCTACGCGAATTTTAAGTACGCGACTCACATTAAAATTGTAATCCTGATGTTTTTGTTCAGGTGAATTAATTATTTTTGATTTAGAGAAACAAATTCTGCAGATGTCTATTCCATTTTTTTTTTCAAGAATAATATTATATACTGTATAACCAGAGTTGTAATGACGTAGAAGAATTTCTGTTATTAGGGGAGGGAGGATGTCTACCTGGTGGCGAGCGGCTTTTAAATTTTAATTTATACGATCTCCATAATTAACGTTAAGATTGGACAAATTTTTGATCAGCGTCATACCAAGTTTTCACGTCACGTACTTCTACAATAATATTAATAACGCGATTTCTTGGAAATTGCGGTTTCTCTGTGGACTCGGAAACTTCACGCTACAAAAAAAATAAAGGTTAGCTAGCAGCTTGTTGCCTGAATTCCGAAAGTACTCTTGTATTTCTGTAAACAGCGCAAAAAAAAAAAAAAATAATGTATGAAGATTCGGAACAGGATATTTGGAACGAGAAAACAAAAGAACGGCTTGCGAAACTTCGCGCCGAATACACGGCTAGAGAGGATACCGAATCTTCGCTTGTTCCAACAAAGCGCAGTCCAATAAATAAAGTTAAAGGGAGTGTCGAAATTAAAAAAAAACAGAGGTCTTTAAGTAAGACTTCAAAAAGACAAGAACGAAACGCGTCTAACCTTTTCACTTCTCAACCTTCATCGACACTTTCTACCGAAAGTTATGACTGCTCAACTGAAAAGAGTCTTTTTAAATCGATCGTTGGTTCGGAAGGAAGCCATACCTACGCTAATTCCGAAATCCTTACTGGTTCTTCAAAAGCATTACTCGTTTTCGCAGAATCGAATGGCGCAAAAGGTACAGATTTCAATATAAATGACAAAAATTATATGGTTGTATAAGTATGGCTGAATAGCCTGATTATATGAAAGGTTTTCGGTCCGAAGAGAGTACGCCGAAATCGAAATATTGGAACACGAAACTAATTTCTAAAGTGAATGCCATTGAAATTGAAGATAAATTCAATGATACCTTTGTAACCGAATCATTGAGTGAGGATATTTCTTCGAGGGCAGAAGATATGCTTAATCAACTGGATATCGATTTGATTTCTGATGAAATGGAAATAGATGATAATGAGAATTATTGTCCTATATTAAAAGATTCATTGAAAAAATTTAAAATAAAAGCGAGTTTTCGGACGTTTATTTTTCCACTACTCTCCCATCTTTCAACTCATTGGGATGAAAACCTCAACTATTATATTATCCTCGTAATAGGAATCGAACATCCATGTCTCTGAATGTCTCAATAATCCCTCGTCATTCGTAACGGCTCCGGGGTTCACCGCATCCGATGTTAAAGTGGAATCCAATGTGGCCACTACCGAATTGATTAGAGCAACCGAGTCTGGTCTAGAAACGGTTGATGCTAAGGTAGAATCTAGGGCAAATGAAAATAAGTTTACTCAAAAGACCGGATCAACACGGGAAGGCTCCAACATTGGTACGCTTAATATTAAGTTCGAAACTGTGTTCGACTCGAAAAAGTTGATAAAGACCAAGTCAATCCTCGCGAAATCGAACACCAATATTTCCGACACCTTTGTGGAGTCAACATCAACAACGGTTGAATTGGCGGAAGTAAAATCAACAAATGTGGAGACTCAGGAATCGCGGAACATCAAGGATCCCTCTACGTGGAGCGCGTTGTTTAGCTACACGAAGGGTATTTCGGTCGAAAATAGTCCTAAACCTAAGAAAACATATCCCACGACACATGGTATTAATAGAAGCGCGAGTCCCTTCGCAAAACAGAATAGAGTAGTTCCTTTCTATAAGAGAATTCCAGGCAAATAAGATTTTATATGATTTATTTACATCCCTTTTTATTACATCGGAATGACTTATCCTTATTTCATTAGGGACGAGCATAACAGTTGATGCGTTCAATTATGGTAGAATTCCGGATTGTACTGCTTATTTTTTAAGGTACCGCAGATATTTCCAGGTTTCGTTGATTTTCGATTATGACTTACGCATATTTATGATGTACCATTCTTCAAGCCATTTCCATTCTGACCATTACTGTGGATTGTCCTCGAAGTGGTCACATGGTCCCGTATATTGCTCGGTGGTTACTGGAAATTTGGTGATCCAACAATTGCGTGTCAATGACCGATATGTAAAGAGATTACCTATGGATGAAGAGGTGGAGATCGAAGGGACTGGTGTCAAAGTCACTTTAATTGACGCGAATCAGTAGGTTAATTCGTAATTAATAGTTCTCTTTTTTCTTTTTTTTTTTTAAAAAAAAAAAAAAAATTTCTATCACAATTCCCCGTTTCAAACTTCAGTTGTCCAGGATCTGTGTTGTTTTTGTTCAAAGACAAACTCGCCAACGGGGAAACCATGCGGTATCTTCACACGGGAGATTTTCGTGCTTGCCCACGTCAGATTCTTCATTCGGCGATAAGGCAACCTGCGAATCCTGAAATAGATGTTTTATATTTGGACACCACGTATCTGAATCCAAGCTATAGTTTTCCGGCTCAGGAACTGGTTGTAAACGCCATTATACAACTCGTCAAAAAGGCGGCGAAAAATGGAAAATTGCTTCCCATGAAATCAAATAGGAACACAAAAAAGCAGCAACAGGATAAGTCACAGCTCTCGTTGACTCAATGGATTAAATGTAAACCGCAGTCACCCTCAAACAATGATACAGGTTCATTCGGAGTCAGTTCTGAAAAAGCGGCAGATTTGAAATTACCCACCACCGATATTAGTACACATAAAGAGGAAGAACAAACTAGGCTGAAGGGCAGCAAAATTCTAGTCTTGGTCGGTGCATATTTGATCGGTAAAGAGAAGGTCTTTCACGGTGAGTGTGTTCGCAATGTCTATCTTGTGTACTAAATTAGAAATGAATTCATGTTTCTTTATTACAGGAATCGCAAGAGCACTTGATTCAAAAATCTACGCTCTAGATTCCAAACGAAAGATTCTGTTGTGTCAAGAAAACCCAGAATTGGAGTCATTACTGACGCATAACCCACATGAAGCGTCTGTTCATGTTGTTTCCATAAAACTATTAAAACTTGAAGTAAGATTTTCTTCGCATTATTTTTGCGTTGAGTATGAGTTTAACTGTTTATGTTTTTTCATTTAAATGATTTGCAGAGTTTATTAGCCTATCTTAAGGAACTCGAACCGACATTCAAGTACGTAATGGCATTTAGACCCACAGGATGGTCATTCAGATCTTCTGAAGATCTGAAGGCCGTTGGTAACGACATCACGCAGGAGATATTAAATAAGGCATCCCCCTACACTATGGATTCGATCACACCATCATACCACTCACCCACGTGCCAAATATTCGAAGTTCCATATTCTGAACATTCAAGCTTCCGTGAACTCGCGGCATTCGTCATGTCGTTGAATGTGAAAAAAATAATACCAACTGTTAACAATGGGTAAACATTGTATTATTGTTCGATGTTTAATACATCGGGACTGCTAATTTAGTATTATTCTCCTAAAACAGGTCTGAGAAGAGTCGCAACGAAATGGAAGTTTGGTTAAATCAATGGCAGAATGCAAAGAAACGTAAAAAAGTTGAAGTTGTTCCTTATCCGGATGCAAATTATTGCAAGTATCATGTGCTATTTTGATTGCTTTTTCGTTCGCTAATATTGATAATGTGCATACCATGCTATATTTATTGTTATTTCATAGGGTAAACGACTGGTGCTGTAAAAACCAACGAGTGGTGACAGACAATTTAAATAAATGCTGAGTAGTAAATTCATTATATATAAAACGAATCTCGGCACACAAAATGGATATTCTATCCTTATCTGGTTAACTAGGGCATTCAGTGAGGGAAAAAATCAGTTAGTGCCATAATTAATAAATCAATGATCGAAATACAATGGCATTGGGAGTTAAAATTGATTTTATATTATACCCTTTGATAAAATTGCTTTATTTGGAAAGGTGTGTTCGTAATTACTCAAGCGAGTTTATAAGTATTATTGAAATTTCTACTCATCAATCATCGAGGCCTTCTTGGCTCAGTTGGCAGAGCGTCTGCCTAGTAAGCAGAAGGTCAGCGGTTCGATTCCGCTAGAAGGCATCGATAAGATCGGATATGTATCCGATGAAGTTTAAAATTTTTTTTTTTCGAATGCAAACCTTAATGAAAATTGCTTCGTATGCAAATGTCCATCAATGCGACAGGTAAGTATTTGGAAATTCATTACTATTAATAGATATGGAATATATTTTATGTTTTGTAAGTTGTGGCGAAAATTTCCGAACCCCTATCAATTCAAAATAACGTGACTAGTATATGATCGGCATCAATCATATATACTTGATACACTAAATTAAAAAATACTTAATTTTTTTTTTTTTTAAAAACCCATGGTCAGGTCAGCACTGTGTGTTTATTAATCAATATGAAAACCGATAGAGATACAGTACATAGGGTAATTGCATCATGGCTAAACTAAAACTCATGTTAACTTACTTATCAATGACTTTTAATTTTTAAAAGAGCTTTAACCTCTAAGTATGACCTTGAGAATAATATTTTGCTCTATAATAGATTTTAGATAAATACTCTTCTAATTTACACATCATTGTTAGCAGGTTATCACTACTTATCTTCCAAGAAAATGATTTTGAGAAATTACAAAAGAGAAAAGAGAAAATAAAAGAAAAGTGTATATCTAAAAATACACAATTATGTTTACATAAAAATATATATATATATATATTCCATGTTCTTCAAATAATCTCTACTAGAAATCTCTTCTTATTAGAAGTCAACCATTCTAGAATATCTTTTTTCTTTCTAATCATTTGAAGAACTTATCCATCTATGATTTTAATTATTTTCTTATATTATCTGAAGTATTTATTGCCTATTCAGATCCAATATTTTACTTAACACTTTTTTTCTTTCATTTTGATTTTGTATCCATCTATACAAAACAAAATAACTAATAATAGATCTCAGGTTTTCATATAACTTTTCAATCTTATTATATAATTCCTAATATCTTCTAAAAACTATACTTAGTTAAAGAATTTTACTGGTATTCATCTTAATTGTAATATTATTATATAATATCTGAGAAAATATATTCTTAATTCTAAAGAAAAGCAATATTTTACATTCTTCTATTTTTTGATTTTATAGTCTATCTGGGATAAGAAAATAATCTCCTTTATATACTTTGCTTAATCAAAATGATAAGAAGTTGAAGATAATAGTTTAAACAAATAATCACCTTTTTATTATCTAGGAAATTAAGTGCCTATCCTAATGGCCTCATAATTTCTTTGCTTCAGTCACACGTCATTTAAAGAAGTGGAGGTGTTTATATCAATGATTTCTCTTTTTTTCATCAAAAATATTATTAAAATATATGATGTAATCAATAAGAGCTTGTTTACTTTCTACCACTAACATGTTTTATGTCAATCAATTATCTTTAGCAAAAATTATAATATATTGATTTTGTATTACTTTAAAATTCAGGATCAAACAGGGATAGATAAAACTTCTCAAAGAAACTTTGAAAAATAAGTGACTCTAAGAGGATAGAAATAATGAAAATGAAACTTTCATAGTTTAGACATTTGTTCACCCATCTATCCATAACATAAAATCTCTAGTTATACTTTTGTTTCAGAAGATAAACTTTCAATACTTTACTATTGGTTTTTATTTGTTATTAGAAATCAAGTTTTTGTTTGAAAAGAAATATAAATAAGAGAGGAAAGTTGGAAAAAACTCTTGAAATTATTTTTCAAGTTATTTTAAGAAAAGTAATAAGACTTCATTAGTAGAAAAGTATAAAACTTTTTTGTGAACATTCTTTTTATATATTATCAAAGAATCCATGAAAAGAGTTTTTATATAATATTAAAAAATACTTAATAAAAAAAATTTTTCCGCTGATAAAAACTCTTTCTACTGATCTTCTGACTATACACAAAAAAGATGTTCCCAAGAAATTTTTTGTTGCTTCTTTGCTAAAAAGTCTTAAACACTTTCTTTAAAACTTCTGGAAAAGTATTTCATGAGTCACATTTACCCTCTCTTACCTGTTTACGGTCCTTTTTGATCAAAAACTTGACTTCTAATAATCAAGAACAAGTCAAGTAACACCTTTTCTATCAATGACAAGAAAGTTTCTAAAGAAAAAAGAATCAATATAAAGTACGTGAAAGTCTTTTTCATCTTTGAAGCAAGAGTATATAAAGGTTTTTGATAACAGAAGAGTTTATTTTTTCCCCTTTCAGTTATTTGTGGGCCTTTTAGAGCTATTGCATTTATAGTTTTCTGGAAAATTTTATCTACCTCAGTTTGATCCTGAATTTTGGATAGTATAAATTCTCACCAAAGATGATTGGTTGACATGAAATACATTGGTTCAGGAAAAGTAAACAAGCTCCTATTGGTCACACTCACGTGTTCCTATTACATCATGAGTGATATAGAAAAGAAAGTTCTAGAAGAAGTTCCCCTTCAACTATATATATTTGATCCCAAAAAATAGTTATAATATTAAAAGGTGGGATAAATTTATATAACGAAATTCTATCCCTTTTCTAAATTCCTCAAATGATGAAAAAGCTTCCTAAGGTAGAAGCTGAGGTCTTTTAGTTTCTTTTGGACTATTTTAATTTGGTACACACTTAAATAAAAACTTATTTGATGCCATAAATGGTAACAAAGAAGATTTCTTCCAAGATTCAAATAAAGCAAAAAAAAATATCCCAATCAGACAAGACTTCTTTTAAGAAGAGGCTATGAAATAAAACAAGAATCTTTTGGAAGGATTTGAATTGTTTTTTATTTTTCCCTTCCTCAATTCAAACTTTAGCAATTTATTATTTTTCAGAATAATCAACAGTGACAAACTGTTGACAATGACTCTAATTGACTTAGAGATATTATGTCAAGCTACTAAGAGAGCATAATATTATTTTTTAAATCTGACTTAGAGTACCTAGTTGAGACTTAGTTTTGTTTAATCTGAACTAGCTTAGTGGATATCTCATATTTTTTAAGTAATATAGTTCTTTAACTAATAATATACAAAGATAAGTTAGTTATTACATTTGGTCTATAGATTATTTTGATATTTTTTTAAATATCTTAATAAAAACAAGTCATTTCAATATGATTGTGAGTTAAAAAAAAAAAAAAATCTTTTTACTGATTCTCTACTCATATATAAAAAAGCTATTTATAAGAAATTTTTTATTTTTTTACTAATAAAGTCTTAACACTATTTCTAAATCAATTCGAAGTTTTATTTCAAGAGATATTTTAAATCTCCTTTTTTGTTTATATTTATTTTCAAACAAAAACCTGGTTTCCTGTAACTTACAAAAGTCAAGAAACACCTTCTCTATCTATAGCAAGAAAATTCTATAAGAAAAAAGGACTAATAGTATAATACTTAAAGTCTTTTATATTGAAGTATAACTATAAAGATTTTATATAATTGAACTCTTTTCACTGATCCTCTGACCATACACAAAAAAGATGTTTGCAAGTAGTTTTATACTTCCTTGCTAATAAAGTCTTTACATTTTCATTAAAACAACTTGAAGCTTGTTTTTATGTATCTCTTTTATCCTCCCTTACTTGTTTATAAACTCCTTTGAATAAAAACTTGAGTCTCTAGTGGCCTGAAAAGACTTAAGTATGTACTTCCTCTACTAAGGGCAAGAAGGTTCTAGGAAGTAAAAGGACTAACAAGTGAAGTGTCACCTTACAGAACTAGAAGTGACAAGAAATAGAGGTTTTGTTGGCAGGGGAAGGCTTATTATTCACCTTTTCACATACTGTCTTGTACCCTCTTAAAGTGTCTATTGTTTTTCATGGTTTTTTTGGGGGATTTTGCCTACCTCAGTTTGACCCTAAATTTTTGATAGCACAATGTAACCTGGCATCTGATTGATTGACACAAAACACGTCAGTAACTGAATATAAACAAGCTCCCATTGGTCACCTCATGTGTTCCGATGATATCATTGGTGATAGAAAGAGTTGATTGGTGCCTCGTGTCCACTCCACTCCTTCAATTGGGTTAACCTACAGATCAAGTTCCATGAGGTC
>CAJVPT010003076.1:0-16050 GCA_910592055.1 Acaulospora colombiana
ACTGATAAATAGGTGATCAAAGAACTTGATAAAGTAGAACAAACCAGATTCCTAGAAATATGAACTGTCAATTAAAAACTAGGATTGAGCTTAAAAAATGAGTGTTTAAAGAAGTTAACTTAGTAATTAGAACCCTTAAAAACAAAAATATAATATACAAACAAGCTTTCTATATTAGATATAAAGTATTAATACCTAAAATGAATTTAAAATACAATATAGTATATTGTTCCAAAAAATACAGTATATGTAATATCTTGATAATAGTATACAGAAAACTCTTTAAAAACAAGAGTATTTTATATGGATCTATGCTCAATAGTGTAATTTACTATTCAAAAATCCACAATTTAAAGAGTATTTGGATAATACAATAAAAAAGTCAAGTAATAGAATTATACAATAAACTCAATGATCCAGGACTAGTAGGAATTACAATAATCATCAGACTTAAACAAGCATAGATTAAAAATTGGATGTTACTCAATTTATTGATATTCAAGACACTAAATTACTTATCAGATAAAGATAACTTTATATTTAAAGTAATCAAATTAGCAAAAGATATGGAAATAACCTTTTGAAGTTGGAAATAGCAAGACATTTTTGAATGGAGTAAGGGAAACAGTTTGATCAGGAAACACTTTATATCAAAAAAATACAAAAAAGATATTTTATCACTTAGAAACAATAAACTAATGTATTTGGATCAGATAATTGATCAAGAATTTAAGAAAATTAAAGACTGGTAAATACTTTAGCTTTATAAAATACAAGCAAATGCCTATCCTAGAATAGTTTTAGACTATAGCCAAAACCTTACAAATAAACAGTTGAATCAACTTACAAGATCTTGAAAAGAGAACTATGTAAAATAGAAACCAGAATATATCAAAATAGAATTTAATCAAAATAAGCAACAAAAATTATAAATAGTAATAGAAAGTAAAAGAAATCAAATAATTTGGGAAAAACTAAGACAAAAAAAAAAAAGCATAAAGTAATAGTAAAACATTTTACTTGTTATAATATAAATAATGATTAAGAAACTAGTTTGCCAAAATGTCTTGGATGTTTAAAAGATATAACTAAAAATAGCAATAATATTATAAAGAGAGATATAGAAGAGATATATTTAGTATTATATCTTAATACAAAAAAATTCACTAAAAGAGCACAAGAACTAAAAATTCCTAATTTTATGACAACCCTGGAAAAAAAGATCCAAGAAGTAATTTACAATAATCTGAGCCTTCTTACATTCTAAAATAACAAAGTAAATTATATAATATTGAAATCTATGAAGAAACTATTATTAGAGAAAATATTAAAGAAGGAATATATCAAGACTATCTAATAAAAATATTTCAATACAATCTTGGATTCAAAGAAAAATTAACCTTCTATTCTGATGGATTACTAATTAATTATAGAAAAGAAGAAATGAAAATAGGAGCTGCTTGAATTCAGATAGAAAAAAAAAGAAGAAAAAACAAGTTTCAAACAGGAGTAAACAATCGACTCTCATCTACAAAAGCTAAATTGATAGCAATTGTAATAATACTCCTAATAATTTCTATTAATAGTATAATTGAAATTTGTATAGATAATCAAGTCTATATTTTCAATTAGAAAACAATAAGAAAAGTGGATTAAGAAGAATGCATAAAAGATAACTAAAAAAGAAAAATTAGTCTCTTTGGGTATGAATGGCAAAGCTAATAAAGAAGAAAAATATAGACTTAAAGCTCATCAAAGTTAAAATACATTTCAATAACTCTTATAATAAAGAATAGATGTTTATATTAAAGAAGTTCTAAATCTTTTACTAATGGAGTAAAAAGATCTCTTCTCACATAAGATCATTACAGAAATTAAGTAACAAGATAAGATCTTAGATGATCCAATCAAACAATTTGTTAAAAATATTAATAACAAAACAATAGTCTATTAATAAATATAGTAAACTGAATAGAGAAAAAATAAAGCCATTAAATTTCAGAGCATTAACTTTACACATGAAATCTAATGTGGAAAGAATTAAAGATGGATATACATGGAATAATCCTTTAAAAAATTTCAACAAAGAAGCTTTCTCATAAAATTAACCAATGATGAGTTATCAACATTAAGTAAATTGGCTATAAAAAGATTTGATTTATATAAGCAAGTGAAATGTATTATATGTAATCAATAAGAAGAAACTATAAAACACTTTCTAGAATGTTCAGTTTACAAGGATCAATTACAAACTGCATGGAATAAAGAAGTAGATAGAATTATTAGAAACTTTAAAGAGTTTTTGCAAAAAAGAAAAAGAGAGGCTATAAAGAAAAGTATCAGGCTAATTACTAATAATTGAAAAGAACTTGAGGAGTTTAACAAGTGGATCTTTAGACTAGTAAAACAGACTTCTAAAACTAGTCAAAATACTTTAAATTTTTTGTATCAGTCTAATAAAAAGTAATCTTTTTCTAGAAATAGTAGACCTAAGATATTAAGGAAAACATATAGAAAAAGAAGCAAGAAAATGAATATTAAATATACAAAAAAAAGTTTGCAATCAAGTCTAAAAAAGAATTTGGAACAAGAGATATGAAAAAATAATTAAATAGAAACAGTTACAAGAAATCCATAAAATAGACAATACTAAAAAACCTTCAAGTTTCACAAGCCAGAAAACTATACTTTTCAAGAAAAAGAAAACCACTATCAGAAGAAGAAAACCTAGAAAATGATGAAAACTTATAAGAAATTTTAACAAAAAAAGTAAAAATATAAGATAAAGTGATTGGGTTTTGATCTTTGTCAAAACATCACAAAGTGATCTGCAGCAGTAACCTATATGCAATAAAGTTAGTAGTCAGAAGAGTTTTTATCTGAACTACTATTAAAGCAATAAACCACTTCCAAAGTTGTATTTAAAGTTTTGATAAATTTCAAAATATTGACAAGTGAGTTAGGTAAAGATTTAGCTTTAGTAATATATTTTTAATGTAAAGTATATAAAATTTTTAATAAAGTATATATACCTAGCCTAACTGAGGACTTAAAAAAAATCAAATAATAAATAAATAGAATTAATCTATAAACTATTATCTTATTTATAATTATATAATAAATCAAAAATAATAGTTATTATTTTAAATAAAGTCAACAAACATTTTAAAATATAAGTAAAAATTATTATAGATATCTTGGTTTAATTTTTAAATAAATATAATAAAACTTAAAACTTTTAATATTTTAATAATTGTTATTATATAAAGTATATTAATATCAATATCTAAAATATATATTATTTTAGATAATATTACTGTTAAAATACTTAAAATAAATAAAATCTGTATTATATAAAGAACAAATATTATTTAATATATTGTATCTATATTTTTAATAATAAAAAATAAATTTTTAATAATTATTAAAAATTCTTTATGGGTCAATAGTACAGTAATAGTACCAAATAAATTAATAAACTCTTTTTACTGATCCTTTGCCCACACACAAAAAAGATGTTTACAAGAAATTTTTTATTTCTTTGTTAATAAAGTCTTAATACTACCCTAACCAACTTGAGGTTTTACTTCAAGAGATACTCAAAAATCTTTTTTTGTTTATATTCATCTTTAAACAAAAACTTGACTTCCTGTGACCTAAAAAAGTCAAGAAATACCTTTTCTACCTACAGCAAGAAAGTTTTATAAGGAAGAAAAACCAATAATATAGTGCTCAAAGTCTTTCATATTAAAGTATATTTATGGAGGTTTTGTGCAATGGAAGGTGACAAACATTAAGCTATATTTTTAAAGTGTCTACTTATTGTTTTTTTCCTCTTATGGTCACTCAAAAATTTTTTGGTTTTCTGAGGAATTTTGCCTATCTTAGTTTGATCCTGAATTTTAGGTGACACAATCTATTGCAAAATATGATTGGTCAACATGAAACATGTTAGTAGCTGAATGTAAACAAGTTCTTGTTGGGCACCTCATGTGTTCAGATAATGTCATTGATGACTAAAAGAGTTAATTGGTATTCTGTGTCTACCCCACTTCTCCAATTGGATTAATCTATAGATCAAGTTCCATGAGATCAATAAGATATGAACAATAAGTTCTCAGATAGTAAAAAAGCTGCTATTTGTTCAAACTAAGGTCTTTCTCTCCTATCATCCTAATTAGGCAAAGTTTAAGACCAAGGTCTTCCTCTTATCCTGGTTAGGCAATAAGATCGAACAGTCTTTAGTTCATGCTAAGTTCCAATTCTTTGATTATAGTTGAGAATACATTTTTCCAGAAGTTGTTGAAGGATATCACAATCGACAAGAATTCTTATCTCTTTTAAGAATCTCCTACTATTCAAGGCAAAAGAATTATTGAGGAATCTGACCTTTTGAGTAATGAAAAATGTATATCAATAAAATTCCTTTAACTAGATATGGCTACTGGAAGATATTATACTGAAACAATATGATCCAGTTCTTACTAGGTTACATAAGAACCTGGAGTTCATCATAAGTCACCTCTCTATTACAGGTTAATAAAAAATCACTATTCAAATAAGAATAGGACCAAGTGTGTCCTGGAAGTAAAGGCTTCCACTAGGAAATAAGTTGCCTCAGATAGTATATAAGAAGAAAATCAAAATCAAGAATAGATAAGTTCCTCAGATGGTCAGAAAAAGAAAGGATATTCCAATCAGGTATTTCTTATTGAGAAGAGGTCTTGAAAAGCAGGTCTTTGAAGGAAACTGGAAATCTTTTTTTTCAATTTTTTACCTTTTTATTTTTTTGTTGTCTATTTGGATATTTTTAAATATCCCCTTTTCCTTTTTTCAACCTATCCTTTTATAGTTTCTGTATTTCAGTAGCTTGGTAAAATATATAGCAGTAGCAACCTACTGGCAATGATATAGTGGACTAGAAAGGTTTTTACTCAAAAACATTGCCAAGCAAAATATTATTTCCAAGGTTAAACTTAAAGACTCTTATACTTATAATAAATTAGTTAGATTAGAACAATAGTTTAACTATAATATATATTATACTGCTCAAATAAAAATGTACTTATATTTTCAATTGATTAATAAATTAACAATCTAGTCTGGCTATAGATATTCAAAAAAAATAATTATTAAAAATTCTAATAATTTACTTGTAAGTCAATAACACAGTGATAGTACTCCTAAGTCTCAATTACAAGATCTATAGTTCAATATTACTTAAAAACCAAAAATTAAAAATATTCTTCTGATCAGATTTACCAGTTATCTTAAGAAAGCTATATTCAATTATTTGAACTTCACATAAGAAATTCAGATTAGAATGTATAAAAATGTGACTTCTAACCTTTTATTGATCAGGAACTGAGATTTACAATTGTACTATTGAAAAAATTGCATAAAGAAAGGCTTCTAATCTAATCTTCCATAAATACTCTAATGAAAATTTTCTATCTTGTCAAACTTTAGGACTTTTTGCTCTTATAATTCAAAATATTTCAATTTGATGTTTTATTTAAATGAAAATTAATTAAATAGAATCAATTCAATGTCACAGATAATGACAAAAAAGGCATATGCCCTCTTTTGAGAACTGAATAAATAATATTTAAAAAATATTAGAGGATGTAATTCTACTTATAGATATCTACAAAGATAGAACTAGTGTAGTGAAACATATAAAATAGTATAAGTCCCATACTAACTAGCCTAGACTTACTGTTAGTAACTATAAATTAATTAGTTGGTTCTTAAGTAGGTCTATTCACTTTGTAATATCAATAGTTCTATCTAATACAAACTATACTAGATTATCATTAATTTGCATATACAATATATACTTATATATAGTTCTAAAAAAAAACTTTTTCTACTGATTTTTTGTTTACATATAAAAAAGACATTCACAAAAAGTTTTTATATTTCTTGACTAATATAATCTTCCACTTTCCTTAAAACAACTGAAGCTTGTCTTCAAGAGTTACTATTATCTTTTCTTACTTGTTTATAAACTCCTTTAAGCAAAAACTTGAGTCTCTGATAATCTAAATAGACTTAAGCATGTACTTTCTCTACTAAAGACAAGAAGGTTCTGGACCAACTGATGGAATGTCACTTCCCAGAGCTGGATATGACATAAAGATAAAGATTTTTTAGATAGAAGAAGACTTATTATCCACTTTCTCATATATTGTTTCTTGCTCTCTTAGAGTGTCTATAGTTTTCACAGTTTTTTTGAGGAATTTTGCCTACTCCAGCTTGATCTTGAATTTCTGATAGTACAATATCACCTGGCTTCTGATTGGTTGACACAAAATACATTAATAGCAAAATGTAAACAAGGTTCCACTGGTTATACCCATGTGTTCTAATGACATTATTGATGAAAAAAAGAGAAATTAAGAATATGAACTCCCTCACTTTTTCAAATAAAGTTTAACTGAAGCAAAAAAATTATGAGGTTATTATAATGGGCACTAAATTCCCTAGATAGTGAAAAGGTGATTATTTGTTCAAGTCAAGGTCTTTAACTTCTTATCATTCTGGTCAGACAAAGTACATAAAGAAGATTATTTTCTTATCTTGGTCAGGTTATAAGATTAAAAAACAAAGGAATGTAAAATACTGTCCTTCTCTAAGATTAAAAATGCATTTTTCCAGATGTTGTGTAATGATATCGCAATTAATATGAACACCAGTAAAATTCTTTTAACTAGACATGACTGCTATAAGATATCAGAAATTACTTAACAAGACTGAAAAGTTACATAAGAACCTGTGATCCACTGTTAGTTATCTTCTTTTGCATGAGTGAATACAAAATCAAAATTGAAAGAAAGGAAGTATTGTGCAATACACTGGATTTGAGTAGGTGATAAGTACTTTAGACAATTATAAGAAAATAATCAAGAGCACAGATAGATAAGTTCCTCAGATGATCAGAAAAAAAAAAGATATCCTAGAAGGGTTAACTTCTAATAAGAAGAGGTTTTTAGTAGAGATTCTTTAAAAAATATGGAGCATCTTTATTTTGTTTTTCTTTTTTCTTTTCATATAGTGCATTTGTATAGTTTTAGATATTTCCTTTTCCTTTTATTTTTTTCTTTTTCCTTTTGTAGTTTCTTGAATTTGATTCCTTGGAGGATAATAAGTAGTGATAACCTGCTAGTAATAATGGATAAATTAGAAAGATATTCATCTAAAATCTATCACAAAATGAAATATTGTTCCCAAGGTTACACTTAAAAGTTGAAGTTCTTTTGAGAATTGAAAGCTATTAATGAATATATCAGTACAAATATTTTAGTTTAGCTATAATACAATTATTCTATATATATCTATTAGTTTTCATATAATTAATAAATACATAATGTTGGCTTAACTATAGATTTTTTAAAAAAAAACTCTCAATAATTTTATATACTGTATATAAAAAAAACTATTTCTGTTGATTCACATTTTTTCAGAAAATTTTCTTTTTTGATAATTTTTTTTTAAAAAAAGAAGTCAATTCAAAAAACAAGAGAAAACTAATATAAAAGACTATTCACTTATAAGAAACACTATGGAAATACTATAAAAACAACTAGTTACAATATAGGAACAGATAAGTCTTAAAACTTCCAACCTTTCTTTAGGAAGATCAAACAAAGATAAAAACTGAATCATAATAATTTCTTGAAAGTCCAATATCAATCTTACAAAGCTCTCAATCAGGCCAGTACAAGTTAACATTTTTCTAGACATCAAGAGAAACCTTACAAGTAATAATTTAGACTGATAAATTAGTTTAAACTCAAATATTATAATAAAGAAGTACATATATCACAACAAACAAAATTTCAACAAATACAACATTATGCAAACATGTATATGTATCAAAAAAAACAAGATAAAAAAGATATGTCTATATAAATAATGTTTACAAATTATCTACATATTTATAGTAAATAGATTAACAATATTCATATTTTTATATGTTCATAAAAAACTAATTAATAATAACAATATTATTATCACAACAAATATGTGAAATATAATCTAAATTTATAACTTAACTACTTTAAAGTTTTTTTGTATTATCAAATTAATAACAAGGAATAAACAAATCTTTATTATATGTTAGAAACAACAAAACACAAGTTAAATCTATTAATCCTTAACATGTGATAAGTATAATAATGTCAACAATATGAAGATTACTACAGATCACAAAAAAATATAAAATCTATATCCTAGAAATCCTGATTAACTTATCAAATATGTATGATCAAAAAAAAAAACTATAGATAATATAAACAATTCTTAATACAATCTCTATACAAGAAGACAACCCCAACTTAGCCTCCAATCCTACAAGCTGCTCAATTCTAAATAGCATTATAGCTAAAATCCTCAACATTGACTGTATTATTTTTACTAAAGCTATAATTCTAAGACTACATATCCTATACTTATAGACCAAATAACAAGAAAAAGAAGATGATTTGCTAGTCCTTTCTTGAAAGACAAGTATATGAAACTGATGGAACAAGAGAAAAAAACATATTGGTAATAACAAACAAAACAAGAAAATATAATTACAAACAACCTATATTCAAGTTTGACAAAACTATCCAATAAAGTTGTAGTTATTGAAATTCAATCAATATATACAATAGAAGTTCTCAACAATATCAAAATATAAATAAATAATAAAGAGATTAAGGATCAATTGGAAATAAAGAAAATTCAAGAAGAAGTTAAAGGAGATAATATCATAGTGCTATAATTCTACAATACTAGAAACAGATCAAAATCAACTAGTATTAATCTATTTCATATTATCAAAAATAGAGTATATAAACTGAAAACTCTAATATCTAGAATATCAAAAAAAAAATGAAAAAGAAAGAATAACCTATTTTAAAATACTCTTAATTTACCAAAGGAACTTTAACTATGCACAAAAGAATTTCTCAATGACAATGCTTGGACAACCTTTATTTTTGAGAAAAAAGAAAATACTTTGAATTGTTTAGAGAAAGTCAACAAAAAAGAGATTGAAAACTTCACAATAATTTCATAAGTACAAAAAAATAGAAAAAGCTAGAATTTCTACCTGATAAAAAAATCTTCAGGAAAAAAACAGAAGAAGAGAACAAAGATTTATTTGTAATCCTAATTGATATAAATCATAGCTATAGATGACAAGAAGTTAAGGCAACCTAATAGATATAGAAAATTCACAAATATTTATATATATAACTACTTAAGATCATAATAAAAAATCAAGGCACAAATAACTCCTTATAAACAAAACATTAAGCTAAAAGATCTAGGATGATTTTCATTAAAACAGAAGTGATAAGAGCTATTTTTATCCAATACAAACTTACTGATCAAGAAGTTGACAAAATTAACAAAGAGTGTAATAGCCAGTTTTTAAGACTATATAGAACATATAATATCTTTATAAGTTTATTAGTATATATATATTAAAACAAATGTCTGTTATATATTCAGAAACTCATATATACTTAAGAGAAAAAAATATATAGTTACAGTATATGTTTTGCAATAGCAGAATATCTTAATAAAGTACTCAAACAGCATATTTTTCTATATAGACACAAACTCACATAAAGTGCTAAAGAATATTTCAAGATAGATACATAACAATAGAATGAAATCATAGAAGAAATAAATATCTTATATCAAGAAAGACATGGAAAAGCAAAATATAGAACTAGTAGTATTCACCTCAAAAAAATAGATAAATCTAGTATAGATTAATATAACAATTACTTGGATAAAATAGGTATTGGATTTAACAAAAAGTCTATGTGAAGAAAAATCCTTATAGAAGAATCTGATCCTAGATATAATATAGAAAACTTTAATATAGAGTTTAAAAAAAAAATTAAGATTTTACAGAACAAATACAAGAAATCCAAGACAAGGATGCAACTAATAACTAGCAATAAAAAGTAACAAAGAACTGATCAATATACAAAAAAAAATATATAGAAGATATGGTTCCAGAATTTCCAACAATATGATCATCAAATCTGAAGCAAAACAAAATCTATTGTAACAAATTCTATATAGCTTAAACAAACTAAACAGTAGAATGAGTCACATTGAAAAAGAGATCCAAATCTATTCTAGATCTATAAGATGGAAAAGAGTTAATTACTCCTAAAAGTTGCATTAGTTCAAATAAGAAACATTAGTAAAGAACAAGATTCACAAGAAGAATCTAGTACTTCTTGGATAAAAAACAATTCCAAAGACAACAATCTAACAACAAACACATTCTTTTAAACAATTTTTCTATCACTATATAACATCTAAACAACTTTATCAAGTTGATCAAAACAAATACTATCAACAAGAACCTTAAAGAATAAACAATATATTAGAATAACATATTGTAATCCACTATAGAAGAAATCCTAACTATAGGAATATACAATATAAGAGAAATAAATACAATACTGAATTAACAGTATTTATATGGCAAAATACAAGAACTAGATATAGGAGTCATGGGTATCAGTGAAACAAAACTAAGGAATAAAGCAGCAGAATATGCCTTTAAGTTCCAAAAGATATATAAATTTTTCTACAGTTGTAATAATATCAAATATAGAGAATCAGGTGTGTATCTTCTAATAAATAAAACATATGAAAAGAAACTAAAGTCAATTGAAAAAATAGAAGATTATATCATAGGTACAAACTTTTTCTCAAAGAAATGTAAACTATATATATAGATCTACTTACTATCTGAAAAGACAGAAAGTAGATAACTTCAACAAATACTATAAAAAAAAATCCTAAATAAACAATAACAGAAATTCAAGATCATCATTATAGGAGATTTTAATGTAGTAGTAAATTCAATAACAAATTAATCACCATCTAAAAAAAGACAATATGGTACAAAAAAGCTAAAATTAGTATCTTCAACTTCTTAGAAGATTGGAACTTTACTAATTAATATTCACAACATATAAGAACAAAACAAGAGCACATACAGTATACATGATCTAATAATCATGCTTATAGCAGAATTGATTATATCTGATTCACAACTGACATCAGCCAAGAGAACCTAAATAATTTCAAAAATATTCTAATGGAATCAGTTACAAATAGCAATTATACTATTCTCCTAATTAGGCTAACAAATAATAACTTGTTAAGAGATAAATAGTATCAAAACTAGAAAAGAACACAAAACAAAAAGATCTCAGATCCTGTTAATTCAATACCAATACAATGAAAAAAATTCAAACAATAGACTAAAACCAAAATAATAGAATATAACCAATTATATCCATACTTTGAAAATTCAATCTGAACTCAAACAAAACTAAATCAAGTATAGCAGGAACTTGATATCAGATAAGAAAAGATTCGACTTACCAGTAAATAAACAAGAGTACAAATCTTATAGAGATATTAATAGAGTCCATTATCTGCCAAAAAAGACTTATCACAGTTGAGATGCAAATACTAGAAACAAACTTATACAAGCAATTAATAAACTCTACTTCCTATATAAGGAAACAGATGATTGGAATCTTATAGCTTCTTAGTCCTTAGAAGAAGTTCAAGTACAACTCAAAAATATCTCCAATATTGAATACATACTAAGAATAATCTGTAAAAAGAAAAAGAGTTTATATATCAAGAGCCAGATTAACAAAGCACTTGAAACCAGATATGAAGATTCCAAAAGCAACAAAAAATGAATTCTATATTCTTTGCTAAACCAAAAAAGATTCAAGATAACCTTAGATTGGATTAAAACCAGAAATCAAGATAGAGAAGAATATATAGTTACAAACTCATAAACAATTAAACAAGTGATAGAAGACTATCACTGAAAAGCTTTCAAGCAATGAAACACTAACTATAAGAGCTTTAGTCCTAAATGGAAAAGCGAATATTAATCAAAAGATTGAATAAATCTAGCATGATATTACCTTTTACAAGAAGAAATTACAATAGAAGAAATTGAGACAACACTAAAAAACCTTTCTAAAAAGAAAGTATCCATATATCAAGAAAATAAAAAGAAAGTAACATTTATCTAATACCATGAAACTGTAGTCTAAGCAACATAAGACTTATAATATTGCTAGAGACAACAAGAAAATACTTTATTTAAATACTAATTAATAGACTTGCTAGTATATATAAAAAGCATAAAATTCTACGAGGATTTAATTTTGCTAGTTTACAAGGAGAATGTATAGCTGAACCTATTCAACTTCTAAACAGTATCTGTTAAAAAGTCAAAGAAAAATAAAAGAAACTATGAATCCTTTTTTAGGATATAGTCAAAGTATATGATATGATCAGTCTCAATATATTGAAAAGATCTATAAACAAAATCTGTATCCTAGCTATTAGTAGATAATGGATTATAGATCTTTTTGAAAATAGAAAATGTAGAACAATTCTTTCAACAGAGTTTTCAGATCCAGTTACAACTGATGATAAAATAAACCAAGGAAAAACAATTTCATCTTTATTTTGAAGAATTTTTTATGATCTATTATTATACAAAATTCAAGAAAATCCAAAATATGAATATATGATAGAAGAAAAATGGATATCAAACTTTCAAAAGCCACATCTCAAAGAAAAACTTTTTTTAAAACAAGTAGTGATAGCATATATAAATAATACTACTTGAATTGTCAAATCCAAAGCTGATATAGAATGTAATTTAAAAGATGTTGGCCAATTTTAATAGGCAAAGAATTCATAAATAAATTGAAAAAATCCATTCTCCTGATCTTCAACTAGAATAGTACAGACCCTAATATAGTTCATGCAGGAATAGGCAAATTAATAGTTAAAAAACTAGATAAATATGATCAAGCAAGATTCCTAAGTATATGGTTAGTAAGAAAATATAACAATTGGAATATTATTGATCTACTCAAGACAGAGATCAAAATAGTAATTCAAGCAATTAGCAATAAAAGTCTAACTGAAAAACATGTCAGATATATTATTAATAAAGTTTTAATCCCTCATATAGAATACAGAATGCAGCATACACATTTGAATAAGAAAGTTTACAATGATCTAACAGATATATATAGAAAAGCTTTAAAAAACAAAACTCTAATTTATAGAACAATGTTAAATAGTTGTATATACAATAAACAAATCTATGGATATAAAAGCTATCTTTTTTCTAAAAAGAAAAAAAATAATGTTTTTGGATTAGTTAATTAATATGACCACACTAACAATAAGAAAATGGAAAGTAGTCCAAATTTTTGTTGATACTTGTAAAGATTCTATTCCAAGTTGGTATATACAAATTAGAGCAAAGGTAATAGAATAACAAGACTTGTCAAAACAGTTCTACCAAATTCCAAAATAGATTGAATATAAACTCCAAATAGTAAAAGTGATCCTTAAAACTGATAAATAGCAAATCAATTAAGAAGTTTTAATTGAAACAACAGGAACTACTATAGGAAAAGTCAAAATATAAAACAGAGAAGTACTTTTTATACCATATTAGCTCACCTACAATCCTATTATAAATAGTACTACTTGTCATCATTATATATCTAAATAATCAATGATTTTATATATAACCCAAACCTATATGAAACAAATCTCAAAATAATATTTTTCAGTATATCAGAAAAACAAAAGAACTATTTGATGAAAATCAGGCAGAAGTTAAAAGAGTAATAGGGAAAAGATCTATGACATTAAAAAACAAGATGAAAGCTTATATAAAACAGTCTGTAACTTTATATATAAAGATAAGATTAAGATTCTAGAAGAGCATTTCAAAGTTCTTAAGATTCTAGCAACAATAACACAAAAGGCTATTGATAAATTTTATAAAAAAAATAAGGAAGACCTTCAAGAAAAAAGTCTAGAACAAGTACTGTAACATTATTATCAAATAGAAACAAAACTATAAAATTACCAGCAAACTCAAAAGGCTTAAAGTATCAACTAATATGACTAGAAAAATAGATCAATTTCCTAAAAAAGCCAATTACTTCTCTATTCTTTTCTCCAAAAATATAATAGAAGAAGAAGAAGACTCAAAATAAATGAAATTTCAAGGCAATATAGTAAATATAATAAGTAGTTAAATATTCAAAAGTTTTAAATAGTTTGATTTTTAATCACAGTTAAAACTTTGGAAAATCTATAATGCCAAGTTGTAGGCAATGATCTGAGTAGCTAGAGGATATTCCAAGCCACAAAAGAAGCAAAATATCATTCTTTAAGTTGCATCTAGAGAAAGTTAAACTTTGTAGATAAGTGAATCAATATGTGAAAGTTATAAAATATGTAAATACCAAATATGGTTACAATAAAATGGACAAGCCATATTGATCTGACTGTAGATTAAAAAAAAAAAAATAATAACAATAATTTTATTTAAAAATAAAAAAAAATAGAATTAAAAATACTTTAAGAAAGAATAAAAAATTATAATATTAGTAAATATAACTTTTACTTTATTAAATATAAAGATTTAACTTTAATAACAAATTTATACTGTATAAAAATAATATATAACATATATACAGTATATAAATTAAACAATAATAACTAATATTTTAGAAAAAGAAAAAAAAATTAAAAAAACTCTTTTCACTGATTTCCTTCTTTCTCAAAAATTTCCTTTTTTGGAAAATTTTTTGGAAAAAGTAAATCTGTTTAAATATACAAGAAAAAACAATATATTTTTCAAATCAAGCTACAAAGCTTTTTAAACAAGCTATTTAGAAATGCTAAAAAAAGAGATATACATTGTTTTATCAATTTTCTTTTACTTCTTTTCTTACAAATTTTTAG
This sequence comes from Acaulospora colombiana, assembly GCA_910592055.1. Lineage (NCBI taxonomy): Eukaryota > Fungi > Glomeromycota > Glomeromycetes > Diversisporales > Acaulosporaceae > Acaulospora > Acaulospora colombiana. The sequence continues at coordinate 14,842 of CAJVPT010003076.1, forward strand.
AAGAAATAAAAAAGATCTATAAACTGATTCACAATCAGAAAAAGGATCAATATCAACTTTATATAGCTTACAGCTAGGTCAGTACAGGTTAACATCTTTCTTGACACTACAAGAAACTCAAGAAGCAACTAAGTTTACTTGATAAATCAAGTTACTTCAGTTATTCAAAGGTTGAAAAAAATATCAAAGCTTCTTAAGAACAAGACAGTCTAAACATACATATACACAAAAACTACATACCTATCCTTCACCTTGTTATACAAATATGAATATATAAAGTAGACAAGTAAAACAAGTATATATGTAAAAACAATAAACAAAATACACATGTACACATATAATTTGTAATTTAAATAAGTTGATCTATATTCCATATAAATACAATAACAACTTGTAAAATTCAAATAAAACCTTTAATATAAACAAATAAATATATCAAAACAATACAACAAGGTTTTTCTATATTAAATCAAAAACATAACAACAACAATATCAGAAAAGTTTATATGTGACCTAAAAATAGAATACTGATAAATATAAATAAGCAATCATGTGACTTATAAATAAATCTAAATTAGTAGCAAACATAAATAAAGCATAATATATATTACAGATAGTCAGTAAAAGAGAAGAGTAAATAATAAACACTTTAATTAATCTCTCAATAAAAAATACAATAAACACTTTACTTTATAGATCTCACAACAATTACTAAAATAAAGAAATAATGAGCCATGCAGACTAATAGCCTCATCACCAGAAATATATACTATCTTAAATAGTATTATAGCTAATATATTAGAAGTCTATATAACAACCTTTCAACATATTACATATCTTTGGTAACAAGGTAAAGGGATTAAAGAAGATCTTCTACAATTCTATATTGAAGATAAGCTTATAAAAATTATCCAGAATCCTGAAAGTTAATATAAATTAGAATGATAACTGATGGAGATCATTGAACAAATTGATAATAAATCAATAATAGACAATAAAATAACAATATCAGAAAATTTTTTTGATAAAAATCTCTAGAGATTTTTGAGCATAAAACTCTGAAGGCACTATATCATTATTAGAAGTCTCTGGAGCAAAGATTTATATATAGAACTCTAGAGATTTTCGAATATTTTAAATTATAATAAAATAATTTCATATTATTATTAAAATATTTATTTTTAAAAATTTATTTATTGAAAATTACTT
>CAJVPT010003077.1:0-16048 GCA_910592055.1 Acaulospora colombiana
TATACAACTTTATCAAAATTTAATTAAATATTATAAAAAGTTAATATATTATTTTTTAAAACAAAAGAATAAAAAATCTATAATTATTAAAAAAATTAATTATAAATAATTTTATTATATTCAAAAATAATTTTTTTATAATTTCATATATAATTTTTTTTTTTTTTTTGCCCTCTGTCAGGCTAGTTACGTATGCTTTATTAAATATTTGTAAGCTACAGTATATATATAACATGAGATGCTAAAGCTAATTCTTTAACTAACTCACTCATTTTGGTTGTTTTACCTTTCTAAGTGCAACTTTGGGAGTAATTTATTGCTCTATTAGGAGTTCAGGTAAATATCCTTCTAACCTGTAACATCATTGCCTGCAGATCACTACTGCAGAGTTCTGACAGAAATTAAAACCCAATCATTTCATCCCATACTTTACCCTATCTCACAAAACCTGTTTAAGTATTGTATTTTTTATTTCTTCTTCCTTTAATGATATTTGATATGACTGATTTCCTAATACCTTGGTGCTGTTTCTTTGTTTCTGTAGATGTGTTAACCTTTTGATCTTGTTACCTTTGTTGATTTCCAATATCCATTTTTACTCTATCATCTTTTCACATCTAACATTCCAAATTTTCTTTCTAAAGTGATTATGTGTTTTTTTCTACATCTTCATTATCCACTTTCTTGCTTCTTTATCAATTCTCTTTCTATAGTACTTTGAGTCTGCTTTCTTATTTATTAGGTCTTTTTCAATCAGTCCTACGCAGAAGCTAAGTATATTCTGACCAGTATTTGAGATTCTTTCCACTAGTTAAGCTATTTTCTTATCCATTTCTCCTTTTTCTATTCTGTCATTAACTACTAGACTTATCTCTTTTTCTTCTGACTTCTTTTTTCTATCTGTCAAGAGTTTATTGAAACCTTGCATCATATCTTTCATACCCTTCTGCCAGGTTTCTTGCCACTGAGTTTTATATGCTGGACATTCTAGCAAGTGTTCTATTGTCTCTTCTTGCTATCTACATGCAAGACATTTTACTTGTTTGTATAAGTCTAGTCTTCTTGTGGCTAGTTTTGTTAATGTGGGTAGCTAATCATTGATTATCTTAACAAAAAAGCTTTTTCTTTGTGATCCTTTAAAGGAGATATTCCATATGTGTCCATTATTTATTTGTTCCCAAACTAGATCCTATGTATGCTTGTGCTAATCTTGAATTTGATAACCCCATTTTTTGGCTATTCTATTTTAGATTGTTTATTGATATGTCATTATTTTGGCATTGATTTTTTTAATAAACTACCTTATTGAAGTATCTAGCACTATATCTTGTCATTTGATTTTGATAATAATCTTAGGTGAGTCCAGATCTTGCCATTTTATTGTTGAAAACTTTAATACTTCTTTGATTAAAATATCTGCTTTCTCATTATATTGAATGTTGAAGTGTGCTTTAACCTTGATAAGATTTAAATCCAATTCTCTTTTTTTTACCAGGCTTAATATTCATGCCCACAAGGATCAATTTTGTTCCTTTAGCCATCTTTTGTGGATTTTTTTGGGATCCTCCTTTTCTATAGTTTTTCATTTGGAGATGTAGGCCTGACTATCAATGTGGATCTTGATCTTGCTGTTAACTGATATTACTAGTAGTATAGTAATTATTGTTACTAGTTTTACTCTTGTGAACAAAGGCCAATTAGCTACCCCTGTTTGAAACTTGCTTTCTTTTCCTGCTTCTCCAACTTGTATCCATGCTGCACTCATCTTCATATTTTTATTTCCATAATTAACAAAGAATCCATTAGAGTAAATGGTCATTGTATTGTTGTTATTATTTTTCTTGGTATGCTTGAGTATTTCAATTAGATGGGTTTGATACATGTCTTCTTTAATATTCTCTTTAATAAGCTTCTCCTCCTAGTTCTCAATCACTACTTCTTCCAGTTGCTTTCTATCATATTGTGTAGTCACTAAGTCTATATGAATTGTTCTACTTATTAATTCCTCTAGCGCTATCTTGAAATAAAGGATTTCTAAAAGTTGAGCTCTCTTTGTAGATTTCCTAGTATTAAGATAAGGAACTATATATGTTTGTTCTATGTTTAATTCTACTATGCATCAGTTTTCAGTCTTGATCCCTTTTGGGCAGCCCTGAAATCTTATTAGACTTGATCTTAAGTTTTCCTTGGAACTGTCACATTTGAAATGATCTATTTTAATGCATCTTTTATCATTATCTAGAATCAACTTTCCTTAAACAAGTTGCTGCTGTTGATTATTGCTCTTGATGACTATCTAAAGTTTTTGCTTTTTATCAAGGTTAAGATTGAGTACTGGATATTCTGGACTTCACTTTAACCAATCTTCTTTTCAAGTTTTTATGAGCTGTTCTAGTTTGTTTCCTCGCATTTCTCTTGTTATTGACAAGTACCATTCTGGAATAGGTCCCTTACTTGTTTTCTGTATATATATCAACTTATTGTATTTGAGTGATAGAATGGCTTTACTGTATTTTTTTGTTATCAGATGATCTTTAATTGGACTATTTCCAATACTTCAATTAAAGACATTATTCCATTTCCAGCTATGGAAAGTTATTTCCATAATTTTGATCAGTTTCAGTACTTGTAATGTGAAGTTGCCTCTTCCCAGAAGATAGTTTAATGAGTTACATATGAGCAGGTTGAGAGGTTCTCAGTACTTAATCTGTGATTGCTTTAATCTAATGATTGTTGAGATTCCGGCTGGTCCTAAGTCATTTAACCTATTGCACAATCCTGTTATCTAATTTTCTTTTTGCAACATCCAAACACTCTTTAAATTATAAATCTTGAAATAATATATTACACTATTAGGTATTGATTGACATAGTGTAGCCTTATTTTTGAAAAGTTTTCTATATGCCATTGTCAGAACATTACAAATTCATCAAGATAGTATACCATGCTGCATTTTAAATTCGATTTTAGGTATTAAGACTCTATTCAGAATATAAAGTCTTGTTTGTCAGTTAACTTTTTGTTCTTTAGGAACTTGATAACCATATTGATTTCTTTAAGTATCTGTTCTTTAAGCTCGATAGCAGATTTCTGGTTACCTATCCAGATCCCTAGAAATTTTGTCTGTTCAGCTCTATTCAATTCTCTAACTACTTCTCTATCAACTCTTGTCTGGACCTCTTCTGGATATTGATTGGAATTGTTAATAGTAATTAATACTGATTTGTTACTATTTATCTGTGAGTCATTTATCCTATAAAAGATTCTTGCTTCTTTCAAAATCTTTTCCATATCCTCTTTGGATCTTGTTATCCATATTGTATCATCTATAAATGTGATAGTTGCATGCTTTAACTCTAGCTTTCTTTCAGTATTTCCTTTTAACTTTAGATTCCAAGCCACTAACATTTTGTAGCCTTTTGTTTTATTATTCTAAATCTTGCACAATAAAGAATCATAAAATATCCTTCAAATTAGTGATATGATGGTTTCTCCTTGATCAATCCCATCTCCTGCTATGATTACTTCAGTTAGATCTTTCTCAAATATAATCTTAAATTCTCGATTTCAAAATAGACTCATTATGATTTAGATAAAGCCTTCTGGTATATTGATTCTATTCATTGCCTTGACTAATATAACCAGACTAATAGTATTATATACTTTTGCTGTGTCTTGAAAAGATATTTATAACTCCTTTTTATTTTCTCTTGCTTCCTCACAAATATTATTGAGAATTTGAATCAGTTCTGCTATACTTTCTCCTGATAATTCTATATAATTAGGTTCTCTCAGTATATTGTTAGTTTTGCAGATATTTCTTAATCTATTTGTGAGGATTTTGGTGAAATATTTTTGTGTAACTTCTAGCAATACTATTGGTCTGGTATTGCAAGTTTGCATCCTTATGGTTTTGGTTTTGCTATGGGATATACAGTATATGACTTTGCTTCCATTCCATTGAAATAACTTCCCATCTTAGAAAGCAATTAAGTATCTTTCTAAGATATTCTTTTTCTTCTTGACCCAGTCTTTTAGCATTTCATAACTGATTTGTGATCTTTCTGGGGTTTTATTGTTTGGAAGTCCTTAAAGCGTTTCATATAGTTCTTCTTGGGAGATTGACTTCAGTAGGTCTTTATACTATCTTTTATTAATATAGTCTTTAGAATTGTATTTTTTTTTTCAATTTTTTATAAGGCTGTCAAAATTGACATTTCATTTTTTGAATGCCTCATAATAATATCTTCTTATTTCTCTTTCGATTTCTCCCTTCTTAATAGTTATATATTTCTTTTCTCCATCTTTAATCTTGATCCTATCCAATATTATTTTGACTCACTCTTTGTTAGTCAAGAAGGTTACTATTCTCTTTTGATTGCTACATAAGTTATCACATCTTTGTTCCAAGGCTCTTTTTATTGCATTCCTTATCTTTTTTGCCTCTGTATTCTGACAAGTGAGTTTTAAGTCTTCTATTGTATCCTGTATATCCTTTTTTAATAGTTTCTATGAAATTTGGGAAATGCTATATTGGATACAATAGTTTTCGATCTGATAATTAGAACTGAAGGTAGTGTTGTATTTCTTAATTGCTTGCTAAGAGCTTGCAATTTGATTAGATCATGTGTACTTTCTGCCTTCTTAAAGAATGTAAATAGTTGAAGAGCCCTCTGGTACTTGATAAATTCTGACCCATGCCTATAATGTTTTTCTTGGGAAGTAGATAGCTTCTTGGTCATAAGCTTGTTATATGCCACCTTGCATATTTGTTTTTGGAAAGTCTTCCAGATCTTGTTTACATGAGCTTCTCTTTTACCATTTTCTGGTTCTTCTTTAAACAATGGATCCATTGTCATTCTGAGTTTGTGATTCAGGCTTTTACTGAATGCCTTCCACTGTTTAAGTGTTAATTAATCCCTTTATATCAATTCTTTGTTTACTCTTTGTGGAAGGTTTGCTTTTAGTATCTCTTGTAAAGAGATTGGCATTATATATTATTGATACTAGCATAGTATGATTACTTCCTGTTGTTTCTTTCATACTTTGATTGTCAAATCTGAGTATTGGATAGTTTGTAAGATTTTGAGATATCCATATATAATCAATCCGACTACTACTAGTAGCATCCCATCTTGTTTGAGTTTTATCTTTTCCTTCCCATATAGCCTGTATGTCTAGAAAGGACCATTCATCTAAAAAGTTGAATAGCGGTATTTCCAGGCATCAAGATGGTTTAAATTTAGCTCTAAATGTTGATGTTTTGTCTTCTGTAGGATTGTATGTTGCTTTAAAGTCTCCTATTACTATTAATAAAAACCTTGTCTGTTCTTTTCTTTAATAAAGCTTTGTACCCTTTTCTATACCTTTATACTTCGTCATTTGTCTGAGGGGATATAGATCTGAATAATACATATCTTGTTATATTTCATGAGCATATTAACTGCTATCATGTATCCTTCTGCCTCTTTTACTGAAGCTACTTTTCTTTTCAGATCTTTTCTTATCAAAAGACTAACTCCTGCACTATATGGAGTGTCTTTATTGATACTATGAAAATGCTTAAAGGTTGTTTGCTTTTGAAAGAGCCATTTTGCCTTTGCATTGGTTAGTTTTGTTTCATATAGCCTCATTATTTCAATGCCTTGTTTCTGTATTTCTTCTATTAGACTATACTGGTTTATACTATTAGTAATGCCTTTAATATTGTGTGTCCCTATTCTAATTACCCTTTTCTATATATCTTCCTCTTTTGTTTTTTCTATCTGTTGGTTGTCTCTATTTTTCTCTAAAAATTTATTTTTTTCTATTTGCAGAAACGTATCAAGATCTTGATTACTTTGCTGCCATCTACTATTGTTCTTCTCTATTTGTCATACTTTGTCCTTGTTTTGTATTTTTGACTTGGGAATGGTGAACTAACATTTCTTTCTTTCTGTGGTTAGACTGGTGCACCCTTTTAGGAATGGTTGGCTCTTCTTTTGAGTGAACCTTTCTCTAGTTTGTCTAGTCGTTTGCTAAGCTTCTCTAATATTTTGCTTAGCTGGACTACCTCTGACTCTTACTTTATAGTTGATCTTCAGCTTCTTGTTTTCCATCTTGTTGTTTGCCTTTGATGTTGCCTAATATTCAAAGCTTTATCATTTGTTTCTGAGAAATATTGTAAAGCCTGATGTGAGACTTGATTTGCTTCTTGATATCTTCGCCTCCCTAATGGCTCTCTATTGCTACCAGTTACTGGTGATATAGATTTCATTGTGTTTCTCCTGTTTTCTGACTGACTATTGTTTCGTCTGAGTCTTACTGCTAATATAACTTCTTTTTCAGTTGCCATAATATCTTCATTACTTTCTTTATCTCCACTTACTCTATCTCAGCTTTTGTAATTTTGTTTCCTTGCTTCTTTAATAATTATATGTATATTACCTGATCTAGCCAGATCAGCTGATACCTTGTGATGATAATGATTCTTTGCACTTCATCCTAGCTCTTGATTGTTGATCTTTATTTGATGCTAAAGTGCCTCTCTTAGATCTTTTTCATTTTCAAAGTACACTACTGCATAGTTTTTTGATACCAAAGTGATCTTGTTTTTTGATATATAAAAGGCCTTAGCCTTCGTATAGCTTAAAGACTTCTTCTATAGATTCTGTAGATAATTCATCAACTTTATAAAGTCTTAAGGAGTATCTCTTTCTCTCTTTTAGAATCCAAATAATTTTATATATAATTTTTTATATTAAATTATAATAAATTTATATATGATAGTTTACTATAACTAATTTTAAATTTAAATTTTTTTATAAAATATAATTTTTTTTTTAAAAAAAAGAATATTGTAATATATTTATAAGTTCTAAGTAATTTTATTTTATAAGTATTCAAGAATATACTATATATTTAAAAAAAAATTTTTTTAAATAACCCTCTATTAGGCTAGTTATGTATGCTTTATTAAACAATTGTAAGCTATACATTATTTATGTGTCACTAAGGCTAAATTTCTAACCAATTCACTTATTAATGTTTTATATTTATCTAGGACTCTAAGTGCAACTTCAGAAGTGATTTATTACTCTGTTAATAGTTTGAGTAGAAACTCTTCAAATTTCTAACATCATTATTCATAGGTTACTACTGTAAATCACTGCACGAGATTCTGACGAGAGTCAAAACCCAACCACTTCATTCCATATTTAATCCCATTTTTTATAATTTCTATAAGGTTTTTGTTTTCACTCTCTTTTTCTTCTTCTCTTTGCCTTGTACTTTTGTAATCAGGATTATCTTGTGGATCTTGCCTTCTTGTTTCCTGAACCTTCTTGTATTTTGCTCTTCTATCAATTCTTTACTCTTGTTTCCATTCAATAATCTTTTTACATCTCATGTTCTATACTTGTTTTTAGATTTGATTGCAAACCTTTTTTTGTACTTTTAGAATCTATTTTTTTGCCATTGTTTTCGGCTTCTTTTCATGACAATTTAGATTAGTAGTTTCTTTGATTGCATCACTTTCTATTAATTCTGCACAAAAGTTAAGAGTGCTCAAACTAGTTTGCGAGACTAATTCTATTAGTCTGAAGGTCTATTTATCTAATTCACCTTTTTCTTTTCTATTGTTAACTACTAGTTGTATCATTTTTTCATCTACTTCTCTCTTATGTTCTTGATACATCTTGTCAAATTCTTTAAGGAAAGTCTTAGATCCTTTTTGCTATACCACTAGAATCTCAATTTTATAACCAAAGTATTCTAATAAATATTCTATTGTCTCTTGATACTGATTGCATACTATATATTTTGTTTGCTTGTATAGATCTTGTCTTCTTATTACTAGCTTGCTTAAGGTAGGTAGTTTATCATTGATCAATTTAACCAGGAAGCTTCTTCTCTACAAGCTTTTAAAAGAGATATCCCATGTATTCTCATTCTTTAACCTATCCCATGCCAGATCCCATAAGTAGATTTGATGCTTGTGAACTTGATGATACCATTTTGTCTCTGTTCTGTATTGTTGTATCCATGATAAAGCTATTGATCTTTTATTGATTTGTTTGATAAACTGTTATATTGGATTATCTATCACTTCTTCTTACCACATAGTTTCTGTAGGCATCTTGCTTGACTTGAGACTCTTCCATTCTATTGCTAGTAGCTTTAAAGCCTCTTTGACTAGTCAGTCTGTTTTTTCATTCCATGAATTATTAGAGTGGATTATGATATTGATCAATATTAATTGGATATACTTTTTCTTTACAAAATCTAGCATTCTTGTCCATAATAATCAATTCTTTTCTTTTAGCCATCTTTTATGTATCATTTTTGGATCTTCTTTCTCTAACTTTTTCTATTTAGAGATGTAGACTTGCTATTTATGGAGTTCTTGACCATACTGTCTATCAGAGCTACTAAAGCTATTATAACCAGTACCACCAGTTCTACCCTTATGAACAAGAACCAGTTTTTAACTCCTGTCTAAAATTTATTTTCTTTTTCAACTTCTTCTATTTGTATCTATGCTGCATCCATTTTTGTATTTTTATTTTCATGTTAATTAAGGATTCATCAAAGTAGAAGGTCAACTTCTCCTATGATCCTTAATTGCATTGAAAAATTTCAAGTAGGTAATCTTGATATACTCCTTACTTGACATTGTCTCTTAGTATTTCTTGTTTCCAATTTTCTATTAATGTTTATTCCATTTTTTCAATTCAGTTTTTTTTTTTTTTTTTTTAAAGGTTAGCTCATTCTTGCACCAGTTCTGAAGCTTTATTAAAGTCAAAATGAGTCCTAGGAACAACCGGGATGAGTAATTACTCGTACTGTCTAAGGATTTACAGATTAACGAATAGTACAAGAGACATCTATTTATGTCTTACCCAACCAGGATTAGATAACTATGTGACCGTCTAGTGTAGGACTTTTTTTTAATTCTAACTCAGCTAAGGATTTGAGAAGTCTTTTAAACTTACAATCTAATGAAGTAATTTCACCTATTACCTCGAATGTTTGGAAATGGCACTTTCTAGGACCGTGGTTCACCGGACAACCTGTTGCTATCCCCTTATGGGGAGCCAATGTATTAGAAACTCGCCTAAGATATCCAGCATCACCGATGTTGGGGTCTCTTATATGGAATCCTATTGATTCCGTTAGTGCTTTAATTTTTTCTAGGGGCTTGTTATGTTTCTCGTGCTGTCAGGTTACTTGATTGGAGTACCGGTCTTGTATGAAGGACATGCAATCCCTCAATTGATTGTCATGAGTATCGGAACCTGTTTTTGTTCCTTTTAGCGTCGCACCGGGCTGAATTTTTGACTTGTTATGAGTCTGTTATGGACAGCTCTATAAGTGACTAGTTCTTCTTTTCCCATTTGAGGGGCGATCTTGTTTGTATTTCTGGAACCTTGTACCACCTATTCTAGCCATATTCATGAAACCTTGTATATGTCTTGTTTTTGTTATGGCTGCGATAAGTGGATAGGATCCTTCTTCACTTTTCCTGTTTGGTACCTGAGATCAATTTGTGTTTTGGAGGCCTCGTGTTATACATGCTAGCCTTATATAGAACCTTGTGTTGATTTGTCATTCTTACTATAGGCCTGATGAGTGTACGGGTTCTCCTTATTGCCTTGTGGAGCACATGATCATCATCATGGAGGGATGTGATCTTTGTACCACCTTGTGGCTGAATCTTCACTTGGTCCTCATGTGGTATTGAACTCTGAACCTTGTGATTGCGACCTGGGAGCATTACCATTGTGCTATCGACCCACAGGTCTATTTTTTCAATTCAGTTATTTGTTAAATCTTAGGTTTTTGGGGCTATACTCTTAATCATTATACTATTTAGTTCCAGTAGAAAACAAGGAACTTTTAGTAATTGTGCTCTTCTAGTATTTTTTTAATAGTTTAAGAATGGTATAGTATAAATCAAATCTGATTCTATTTCTATATTACATTTGTTTTCATTTCTATTGTTTAGTGAGCATTCTATATATTTTATAAGGACTATTTCTAGATCATCTTTATTTCCTGATGGTTGAAATGATGAATTATTACAATACCTTGACTGTTCTCTTGAATTAGTTTTTCCCATACTATTTATTGATTCTCTTTCTGGACCAGGTTCAAGTTTAGTATATTTTAATAGTCACTTTTCTTCTTATCTTTTTTTCAAAATATTGTGAGGTCTTCTATACTTTCTTTAGTTATGGTTCTTTGTAGAATAACATATTATCCTGGGATAGGATCTTTGCTAGTATGCTAGATAAGTTGAACCATCCTCCACTTTCTGAATTTTATGAGGTTTTGGTTTATTAGTTAGTCTATATACATTAACCTGTTATTTTATAAAAATGATATTGCCTTTCTATATTTTTCTACTATTAGGTATTCTTGAATTGGACTATTGTCTTTGATCCATTCAAAAATATTATTTCACTTTCAGCTTTGGAAAGTTAGTTCCAAGTCCTTAGTCAACTTTAGAACTTGTAATATGAAATTTCTTTTATTATTGAGGTGATCTAGGAATTCACATGAAAGAAAATTGTAAGGCTCCCAGTACTTAATATACACTTGTTTCAACCTAATAATTGTAGTAAGTCCTGCTGAACTCTAATCATTTATTCTATTACAAAGTGCAGTTATTTGACTTTCTTTTTTAAGTATCCATATACTTTTAAGATTATGTATCTTTGAATGGTGGATTATACTATTGAGGATGAATCTACATAAGACTACTTTGTTCTTAAAGAGCTTACAATATGCTGCTATCAGGTTATTGCATATTTTCTAGAATAATATACTATACTGCATTCTAAACTCTATTCTTGAAATTAATACTCTATTTAGTATATACAGGGCTTACTTATCAATTATTTTTTTTGTTTTTGAGAGCTTTTGTAACAGTATTGATTTCTTTTAAAATTTTTTCTTTGAGTTTGATTGCAGTTTTCTGGTTACCAATCCATATTCCCAAGAATCTTGTTTGCTCTTCTCTATCTAACTTTCTAACCACTTCTTTGTTGATTCTTGTATAAATGTCTTTTAAATAGTAATTAGGATTATTGATAATAACTAATATCAACTTGTTGTTGTTAATCTGAAAGTCATTTGCTTTATAAAAGATTCTTGCTATTTCTAGAATCTTTTCTATATCTTCTTTGAACCTTGCTATCTATATGGTATCATCTATGAAAGCTATGGTTGTATGTCTTAATTTAAGCTTTTTAGTGATAGTATTATTTAGATCAAAATTTCATAAGACTTTAATTTTGTATTTCTGTTTTATATCTTTTTGAATTTTGCACAGCAAAGGGTCATAGAAAATTTTTCACATCAGTGATAAGATGGTTTCTTCTTGATCTATTCTATCTCCTGTTCTTATTGATTCCGTAAGATCATTTTTGAATATTATTTTGAACTCCCTATTTTGGAACAGGCTCATCATGATCTTGATAAAACCTTTGGGTACCTTAATCTTTTCCATTGCTTTGATTAGTATTTCCAGGCTGATGCCTTGGCTATATCATGGAAAAGTATTTATAACTCCATAGCTCTTTTTTGTTTTCTCTTGCATCTTTGCAGATATTATTAAGAATTTGAATAGGTTCTGCTATATTTTCTCCTGACAATCCTATATAGTTGGGATCCCTAAGAATTTGTTGATCTTGCAAGTATTTTTTATTCTGGTAGTTAGAATTTTGGTGAAGCACTTTCTGGCAACTTTCAGTAGTATAATTGATCTTGTATTTGCCAATTCACACCCCCATGGTTTTGGTTTAGCTATTGGATATATATTACTTTATTTCCAATATATAGATATAACTTCCCATCTGAAGAAGGTATTTAGCATCTTTTGCAGGTATTCTTTTCCTTCTTGACTCAATTTCTTTAGCATTTCATAGCTAATCTGGGATTTTCTTGGGACTTTGTTATTTGAAAGTGTATGGAGAGTTTTTTCCAATTCTTCATATGTAATTGATTCTAGAAGATTATTATACCATACATCTTGAATATACTGCTTAAGATCATATTCCTTTTTCTATTCTTCGATAAGATCATCAAAGTTAACATCTTATTTTTTGAAGGTTTCTTAATGGTATCTTCTTATTTCTTTTTCAATTTCTTTTTTGTTTATTATTATATATTCTATATCATCTTGCTTGACTTTAACTCAATCAGGTATTATTTTGCTTCTTTCTTTATTTATTAGTAAGTTTACCATCTTATTTTAATTGTGTTTGAGATTATCACATCTTAGTTCTAAAGCTGATTTGATCTTCTCTCTTACTTTTTTGACTTTTAAGTTTTGACTTATAAACTTGTGCCCTTTTATTGCATCTTGGATATCTTTTTTCAAGAATATCCAGGGAATGTTGAAGATATTGAATTAGATACAATAGTTTTCTATCTGATAATATGAATCATGGATGCCATTATGTTTTTCAATAATCACATTAAGCTTCTATACCTTTGTTATTTCTTTTAATGCCTCCATTTTCTTAAAGACTGTTTTTAATTGATGAGCTTTTCTATATTACATAAATTCTAGACTATATTTGTATAGTTTTTCCTTATTTGATGTTAGTTTTTTGATTTCTAATTTGTTAAAAGCTACACTACAAATTAGATCTTCAAAGGTTTTCCAAATTTTATTTGCTAGTAGTTCTCTTTCATTTTCATCAGGTTTCTCATTAAGCATAGGCTTCAAAAAAGTTTTGAGTTTATGGTTCAGGCTTTCTCAAAAGGCTTACCATTGTTCAGGGGATGTTTTTTTTAGATCAATCCTTCGTATTTTGGATGTTGTGCAGTGTTTAATGGTCTTGTTTCTTATGAATAGATTATCATTATGTAGGATTATCAAAAGTATAATATGATCACTTCCAATAGTTTCTTTTATATCTTGATTGTCAAATCATAGAATTATATATTTTGTCAAGCTCTGTGACATTCAGATGAAATCTATTCTACTACTGCTTGTGATGTTTTGCCTTGTAGAAGTTTTGTCTTTTCCTTTCCATATTGCCTATATATCTAAAAAACTTTATTTGTTAAGAAAGTTAAATAGAGGAATTTCAGGTTGTCATAAAGGTCTGAAACATGCCCTGAATGAAGATGCTCTCTCCTTTGATGGGTTGTATACTATATTAAAGTCACTCATTAAAATTGTGTGAAAGCCTTGCCCATGTTTTTCTCTAATATAGCTTATTAGATTGTTTAGTACTTTCTTATGTCTATATCTATTTAATGGGATATAAATCTGTATAAAACAAATTTTTGTTCTTCTTTGTCAATATGTTAATAGCAATCATATAGTTATCTGCCTTCTCTACTAATGCTACTTGTTTTTCAAAATCTTTTCTTATTAGTAGACTTATTCCTATACTATATGGGATATCTTTGTTAATACTATAGAAGTGTTTATATTTTTTCTGATTACTTAAAACCATTTTGCATTACTGTGTATTAGCTTGATCTCACACAATCCTATTATCTCTATATCTTGTTCACTTATATCTTTTATAAGACTATATTTATTAGTTATATCAGTAATACTCCATATATTGTGTGTACCTATTTTTATTACCCTTTTTTCAATATTATTTTCCTCCTCTCTGTTGTCACTTTGCTTTTCTTTTTTTTTCCCTTTTTTGTTCAGAAAGTCAGTTTTTTCACTTTGTAAGAATTTTTTTAGATCTGAATTATCTAATTGTACACTGTTATACTCTTTTTGTTAATGTTTGCCCTTCTTTGAAATTTCTATTGAGGATAAATCAGGCTCGTTTTCCCTCTTATTATCTTGAACAACTGGTGCACCTTTTTAGGAGCAATTTGCCTTTCTTCTATTGTATCTTATTTGTCTATTAGGAGCTGTTCTATTCTCTAGTCTGGTTATTCTATCACTTAACTTTTCTAAGTTGTTTAAGATACAGTATAGTGGATCTTCTTCATTTTCTATTTCTATATTTGATATATACTTGTCAAAACTACTGTACTGGCTAGGTTTGGGGTTATCAAATAGGTTCTTTATTGCTTCCTATGACTAGATTCTTGAGTCTTTCATTATTTTTTTATCTTTTTCTACTAGTTTGAGTTCTATAGAATCTTCTTTGCTCTCTTGGAGATAGATATCTTGGGTATTGCCTTCTTAGAAGTTGATGATTCTTACTATAAGAGAAGAAGAAACTGATCGATTTATTATTAAATAATAAGTCTATAGGTGTCTCATTGTCTATTTCAACTTTTCTATTTTATGTTTTGACTCTTTTTCTTTCAGTATCATAGGTTTTTTTATTTTTTGTTACTGTATTTTTAATACTTCATGAGAGGTGTAGCCCTTGTAAGAAAATATGTTATTTATAGACTTTGCTGAAGGCCTCTTTTGATACAAAGCATATAACTATGAAGTTTTTTTTTTTAGTGTAAAAAGGTTTCTTGGAATGTAATATATTTTTACTTTTGTATTATTGAGCACCCTGGCTACCAAACTTGAATAGAACTTGTTTGTGCCTAGTAGTTTTGCAGAGTTTTTATTTCTTTCTATTAGAATATTATTGATCTCTCTATTTGTCAGTTCTTTCTTGAAAAAGATGGCTCTAGTAGTTTCTGTTCCTAAGAGGGTCATCCATAATGTTTTTGGATTTGTCTTGAGATAGCTATGTCACTTGATATAAACCTTGACCCTTGTTTTTGTTTTGATCTTATAGATATGTATATTTTGCACTTCACCATATCTCTTGAGATATTCCTTTATAAGGTGTTATGAAGTTTTGTGTGCTATATCTATTAAGCTAACATACTATATATTCTCTTCTTTTTTCTCTTTTCTTAATTAAAAGCATTTCTTATTTAATATCTCTATATTCTATATTAGGTTGATGCTTGTATTTTTTGAGTTGTTATAGATTGAAAGCTTCTTTCTTTTTATTTATCTCTTTTAAACATTTGAAAAGATTTTCTTTTTTCTCTAGATGAAAACTCAACCATTCATTTCCATTGATAAATTCTTTATGAAAAAGGTGTACTTGTTTCATAACAATTTCAATATGCTACTCAAGTATACCTTGATCTCTTCTTTATTGTTTCCTGGAATATTGGTTGTTATTGTCCCTACTTTGTATTTACACTTTTTGTTTATTAAATAGGGATTAGTGTTGAGATTGCTTGCCTGTTTCTTGTAGTATAAGAGCTGCACTTGCTTATATTATGGTCTTGAATTTTGCCTTTGAGAGTTTTTGCTTCTATTTTCTCCTATTCTTGATTTTCCATCATTATTATTTTATTATCTAATGTTGATCCACTTTTTACATCAATAATAATCTCCATTGGAATAGATAGTATTTTTATCGATTTTTCTTTGATTATATCCAGATATTTATCTTCTATATAGAGTTGAAACAGATTCTTCTCCTTTTTCTTTCCTTCATATTAAAAAAAAATAATATGTTGTATAAGAATTTGTTCCTTGTGGAATATTGTATTATCTATTTCTAGGATTCTGATAATAATACTGTTCAATATGATACATATTTTTTAAGTATCTGCCATCATGCTATTGTGATTGATTATATCTTTTTGTTTGGTAATTTGTTGCATAGTCCATAGTTTATCTGTTTTATTATACTTTTTTGCCAATTGAACTAGTATATAATATCATTTTCTTTATTGTTTACTATTTGAAGTATATGTTTTGCTTTATTCATAATTGGATATATGTATAGATTGATATTATTGTCATGTTATTGTGTTTGTATGAGTGTCTTTTTAATCACATGATCAGATAAATACTATTATATATTATTTTTTGTTTGGTGTATATGGCAATAAGTTATTATATTAATATTAGGGATTCTATGACATGTGGCTTTTATGTATTTACATATCTAATATTTGTTTATTAATATATAACTGACTAAAAGGTTGCGATCAAATAATATATAACATAGAACTCTTTCCGCTGATCCTCGGACCACACACAAAAAAGATGTTTGCAAGAAGTTTTTATACTTCTTTGCTAATAAAGTCTTAATACTTTCCTTAAAAC